>JAOTRH010453731.1:0-29950 GCA_034768845.1 Heliamphora exappendiculata | reverse complement strand
GACATGGTTACAAAACCATTCCAAAGAAAAAATAGGATATGTTTGCAAAACCATTCCAAACTGGTTGCTATATACTTCTGGCTACAGAACTGTATATATACATTAGTTTTGCTATGGCTAATTATGGGTCCTGTTCAAGCATGTTTTGGAAACTTTTGGTCATTTGCATTGATTGGGTTTGACACGATGTTCATTCTGGAATGTTGCAAGAGTTCACAAGGCAATCTGTAATTGTAAATAAAGTCCTTGGAATTGCATTAAAAGTAAATTAAGTGAAGGAACAAAACAACCAAAAGGGATGTAGGGTGGGATTGAAGTTGTTCTACTGATGCCTATACTTGCAGTGTGAAAGGAGGATTACTTAGGATTTTATTGGTAACCGAAAGCTTTTTGTCTTTTTGTTTGGTTTTTAGCTTTTAAATCTAAAAGAAAAATAAAGTAGGTCATTTGATAACTTAGATTTTTTAGTGGCTTTTAAAAGATACTCGTTTGGCGAGCTCTTTTTTTTCTGCCTTTTTATCCTTTTGTATCAAAATGATAATGTTGTCCTTCATTAATATATATATTGTAATTGACATATAATATGTAAGAAGGGCGATTTTCTCTTTTCATGGTGGTATTGGGGTGCGAAAAGAAAAAACTAAAAAGTTGGATTTTTTGCTTTTTTGGGCAAACAAACTACTTTTTTTTCCCTCCCCTTTTTATCCAAAAAGCTAAAAAGATTGGGTTGCCAATCATGCCCTTAATCACCCAACAGTTGTTTGATCTGGTTTTCTCGGTGTAAATACCAAACTCTATACCAAGAAGAAAACCTTTTTACTTGTCCTATTGCTCTCATTTTTTAGCAAATAAATAGAACAAAGATACCATTTACTGTTGAACAAAAATCAGTACCATAAAGTCGGTTTACGTTCTCTCTTGTATTCATGTAATTTACCAATTAAAATTCTACTCCCCACTGACTCCCTCCCTGCTATTCCATTTCAATTGGCTTATTTATATGTATAATATACACACGTTACATATCCCTTGATTGATATACTGAGACTGCACACAAAAACATGGGTAGATCAAATGGCCGTTTGAACCAACAATGTTTTTTCTTTTATTTTTTTTGTTTTTAGTTGTGTATTCTTATGTATACTCTGGTTGATTTGAGATGTGTTACATTTTTCCTTTTTGTATATAAACATGTATATATGTATGAATACGGTGACGATGTGCTGTTTAAAATTGAACAACAAATCTATTTGCAATGACCTTCTCCCAGCTGCTTCACCGCATTGGGCTCTCTCTCTCTCTCTCTGAGTTGTTTTCTTTCGGACAATTGATTGTTCTCATGCTATGTGGTGCTTTGGTAAGAGTGAATATAATACAGATATCTTTTTCTGTATTTTCGTTTTATTTTCTGTTAAGAAATTAGACGAGGATGCCATTCTTCTGTGGCCAATGATGAGGCTGCTCATGCTCATTTTGTTTCTTGATCTTGACATGCCTGAATTGTTGTTCTTGGCTTTGCTAGTATACTAATGTACCAGATGTGTTGGCTTACAGGGAGAGGCGATTACAGGGGTGGTGGCAACCGAGATGGGCATCCAAGTGGGCTTCCCAGGCCATATGGTGGCCGTGGCCGTAGCCGTGGCCGTAGCTCATATAATAGCGGTGAGGGGAATAGCCCCGGTAATGACAGGCAGGATTCTGACTATGGTTTTCAAAAATGGGGTGCCAAGGATGGTGATGATGGTGGTTGGGTTAGTGGTGGTAGCGGTGGTTTGGATGGAAACAGTGGCGGTGGTGGTAGCAATTGGGGCAGTGGTAGTGGTGGTGGTTGGGGTAGCAGTGGAGGCAGTGGCTGGGGGAAGGGGAGTGGTGGCACTGGTTCAGGCGATACCGATGCCAATGCTGGAAATTCTGGCTGGGGCAGCCACGGCAGTGGCCAGGGGAAGGGAAGTAGTGGTGGCACTGGTTCAGGCGATGTCAACGCTGGAAATTCTGGCTGGGGCAGCAGCAGAAGCAACAGCGGCGGCAGCAGCAGGGGGAGGGGAAGTGGTGGTGGCACTGGTTCAGGCGATGCCGATGCCAATGCTGGAAATTCTGGTTGGGGCAGCCACAGCAGTGGCACGGGAAAGGGAAGTAGTGGTGGCACTGGTTCAGGTGATGCCAATGCTGGAAATTCTGGCTGGGGCAGCAGCAGAAGCAACAGTGGCGGCAGTGGCTGGGGGAAGGGAAGTGGTGGTGGCACTGGTTCAGGCGATGTCGATGTGGACACTGGAAATCCTGGCTGGGGCAGCAGCAACAGTGGCGGCAGTGGCTGGGGGAAGGGAGGTACTGGTGGCACTGGTTCAGGTGATGTCAGTGCCAATGCTGGAAATTCTGGTTGGGGCAGCGGCGCCAGCAACAAGGGGAAGGGAAGAAGTGGTGGCACTGGTTCAGACGATGATGATGGCAGTGCTGGAAAGTCTGGCTGGGGCAGCGGCAACAGCAACAGCAACAGCGGTGTCTGCAGCTGGGGAAAGGGAAGTAGTAGTGGCACTGGTAGTGGCACTGTTTCTGGTGATGTCGATGCCAACGCGGGAAATTCTGGTTGGGGAGGCACCAAGGGAAGTTCCGTGTTGCAACAAGCTGATAAAGGTGGATGGTCTGGAAGCGGTGGCAGGGGTGGTGGTGGTGGCTGGTGACGCCTCAAAGCTGTTTCAGCATTATCCCATGTTTTGATTTTATGATACGATTGGATGACGAGCATGAGAATATTACAGTATTGCCCCTTCTTGGAGTGCATGCTTTGCCTTTTGGGTGATGTTATGTATCCATCTGTATGAGATCCATACACTTATATCTGTTTTTTTTTTCATATCTGGTCCTTGCTTTGGAAACCACATTTTGTTTCACTTTTTAACTATTCCATTAACTTATATTTTTTAATTTAAAAACTTGTACACATAATTTTAAGATGTGGCTTATATGTTGTTAAGATTTCATATATATATATATATATGTGTGTGTGTGTGTGTGTGTGTGTGTTTAAACATGTTTCTTTTTAAATGGTTTTGTGACAAATGCACCCATGAGGTTGCATTGATGGTTAGTTTTGCATTTTAAAATTTGAGATTTTATAACTTTTCTTATATATATGTTTTTAACAACATTTATGTATTTCGAACCTACATCTCGTGAAATATAAATCAAGGTGGATTATGAATTAAGATTCATATTGAATATAGTTTATTTTAAAAAATTTAAAATAGATTTTTCTCATTTTCAAAAAGATGGAAAATTGCTTGAAAAAGAATACATTGACCAAATTTGGGAGATCAAAACAGAAATTATTCTTTAAATCTATTAATTCTAGAAGAAAATACATCTAGGACAAGTGCATTGATGTTGGGGATGGAGTTTAAGTCTTTTGACATGAAGGCCATTAAGGATCATATCTGTAAACGAAGCTATTAAATCGAGTAAGATTTTATGCATGAAAATGTATAAAATTATCGTGCACAAAAATTTGTGATTTTGGAGGTGCAATTAGTTTTTGTACGAAAATGTACAATTATGAAGGTATGTCTCAATTTGGCACAAAATGGAAACTATCATGGTGCATGAAAATAAATAAATTTTGGAGTGTATTTATTTTTTGCATGAAAATGCATATAGTCGTTGCAGTGAACAATTTTTTCGACAAATCACGTTTTTGTACAAAAAAATAAAGAAAATGTTTTGCATTTTCATTAGAAAACAAATACGTCCACAAAACCACTTAAAATTTTAAGCATGAAAACCCATATATTTATTGCGCTACATAAAAACATGATTTGGGGAGTGCAACTAGCATTTGTAGGAAAATGCACAATTATGTAGGTATGTCTCAGTTTGACAAAAAAATGGATAAAATTATCATGTCACATGAAAATAATTTTGGTGTATGATTTTTGAAGTGCATTATCTTTTTTGCACGGAAATGAACAATTTTATGAACGCATTGAATTTCTATACAAAATAAAAAGAATGATTTTATGTGTTTTCATTTGAAAACAAACGCACCTATTTAAATCGTGTAAAAGTTTATGCATAAAAATGCACAAACTTACCGTGCTACAAAAAACATGTGATTTTAGGGGTGCAACTAGTTTTTGCATGAATATATACAATTAGGTAGGCATGTCTTAATTTTGCAAAAAAAGTGCATAAGATTATCATGGTGGACAAAAACAAATAATTTTTTGAGTATTTTTTGTGTGCATAAAATTAGATGAAGTCATTGCGGTGCACGAAAAAGTACAATTTTGCGGACAAATCACGTTTTTGTACAAAACAAAAAAGATGGTATTTTGCTTTTTTCGTTAAAAAACAAACGCACCGAAAAAACTGCTTACAATTTTATGAACAAAGTTATTGTGTTGCACAAAAACATGTGATTTGGCGGGTGAAACCAGTTTTCGCATGAAATGTACAATTATGTAGGCATGTCTTAATTTTGCACAAAATGTATAAAATTATCATCGCGCATGAAAAAAGACGATTTTTGAAGTGTGCACAAAAACTATTAAAACCCGAATTTTAGGTCATAAAATAAATAGATAATAATATAGATATTCGAATTTAGAACTCAAGTTAAGGAATTGAATTGTGTCACAAGCCTAAGAAAGAAATTCTTGAACCAAAAATTTTCTTGAGAAGGACCAACCTGGCCAAAAAGCTTTTGAGTCCAAACTGAAATTGGTTAGATCCAAACTAAAGAAAGGTCCAAATGAGAGAGAGAGAGAGAGATCCTGAAAGGTTCTTATTATGGATCATTGTTTAGACATATAATCGCGCTTTCCTTAGCTAGAAATTTAAGCTAATCCCCAATTAATTTAATGATTTTTACAAGATCTTCTAAACTTCTTTGTTGTATCCCATAATTTCATATTCGTTGTGATGCCTCGAATCTCGAAAATAACTAGAGCGATAATAACTAATAAATGTGAAAAAATTTAAATAGCGATATTATCCATACATGCCAAAAGAAGTAAACTAGAGTAATATTATAATTATAGACCCAAATAAAACGTGTTTTTGAGACATAACAAAAGAAAACAAGCAACACTTTGCTATGGTCACAAAATGGATAATATTAGGGGTCGACTGGTGCAAGTAGGTGAGGCTTCTGCTCACGGGAGCCAAGGTTCCATTTTTTCGTCAAATGCGTCACTGGCCAGTGCCTCCGACTTCTCAAGACCTGGAATAAAACGCCATAAGCTAATGCCTAGATAAAACAACATAGATGTGATGTTCCGTCCTTCGAGCACGTCGGGACATACATAAATATAAATAAAAGAGAATATTCTAGCCATTCATTCATATTTACGTATCATAAATATTGCATCATTAAGAGTTTTGAACTGTTTCAAATACATAGCGATTATAATTTCACTAAAAATTCAACAAAATCCGTGGAAACTGAACAAAAACAAAAGAAAGAACAATACACAAAAAAGGTGAACACTACGTCTTTCAGCTAGTATTATCGGGGTTTGCTCGCTTCTGCTACTCGCCTTGTTCTTTGGAACCTTTCTCTCCACCGGGGGCAACTTCCTCGAAGAATTCCTTCTCCTCACCCGTGGCACGAATGCTATGAGCTAGAGTTTAGAAGAAAAACACTCTAACCTTCTAACTAATCTCGTAATACAAAATTCACCACAACGCGTATCATATAACACCTAGTACAATTTAAAGTTGAGGAGATAGACAAATTTATAACAGGGTAACAGATAAGTCAATAATATGCGCATGAAATGCCGCGTATGCAATGCAATTGCCCAACCCGACAAACACCCAGATCGTAATAGGAATTCTACACTGAAAAATTACCAGAGTAGACTTTATGGATAAATTGAACACCAAATCTATCACTACTCCTCATTGCGAATAGTAAATCATTCGTCTGGCTACATGTCACAATTGTTTTACTGCGAAATTTGCAATGACGTGGGGTTTGGGATGCACCTAAATGCTCCCACCTTAAGAAGTATGATGCCTTCGCACAGTGTCAACTCCAAAGTCCAAACCACCAAAATCAGAATGCTAGCGATGAACCCATGGTGCCCAACCATTTTCATGATAAATCATTTCAAATACTGGGGACGCACCCAGGGTGTATAAGTTAAAACTATTTCAAATACCGAGGATGCACCCAGGGTGTATAATAAAAATTATTTCAAACACCGGGGACGCACCCAAGGTGTATATGCCAAAACCATTTCAAAATGGCAACTAGGGACGCCCTAAACTTAGAACTAATAAGGACAATAACACATCCCAACAATGATTTACAAAGATAGACTCAATTATGCAAAGATGCAAGTGACAATGTCCATGATGTGAAATAAGAGGGATCTCAAGTACAACAACCTATAGCATGGCATCAACTAGCATAGAAAAGTTCAAGATACAACTCGCAAAGTATAAGGTATAAGTATGTGAAGCAGAAGCTACAATTCTCAATATATGATTCAAAACTTATTGACATGAGTTCTAATCATCATACATTTACTTAAGAACACTAATCAACTGATTCAAATCAATCAAAACACAAACTCGGGTCTCACGATAGAAAGTATTCAAACATACACATAGCAACTTTTAAGGCCAAATATCGAGTATTAAATTAAAAGGGTCGATAAAGTTTTGGAGCATCTAGATTTGGAATCAAGTTATGATTTTTAAACACCATTTAGATAAAAATATTTACTACAACTTTTATGTTTATCACTAAGACCAAAACCTAAGAAAAATAGATGAACAAACATCCTAAGTAAAAACGGTCTAGCACTTTTCTCAAGTTTTTATCAACAATATGCCTATGTTGGTCTCGATTTTGGGGTATCAGATCAAGTTCAAATGTGCCCATTTTTTAGCATGTTCTAGTTCAACATGTCCCTTACAAGTTTCATGTTTAAAGCTAAGCATAGTTGTTTGGAACAAGTTAGACTTGTTGGCCATTTTAAGAAATAGGTTTTTTCAGCCACCAAAACTCAGTAGAGCCGATTTTGGACAGAGGGTTTCAAACGGTATTGGGGTATCATTTTGAGGCTTTAAGGTCTAATTTTTGGACAAAATGTTATGTTAGCTACAATGTTCATGTAGACCACTTTTGGAATAGTTCACTAAAAGTATGGGTTTTGGGCTACACAAAAATTTGTGGCAAAGTGTCCTTTGAGGAAAGAAACTCAACAGAGACTTTCAAAGTGGTTTTGTCCTATCAAAACTCAATATTTTGTGCTCATGTTTGGTGGATAGATAGATATACATGTTATCTACAACTTCTATGTTTTGACCAAAGTTTAGATCTCATTATAAACAAAGGGTTTTAGGTCGGTAGTGTTGACTGGTCGAAAAACAACACACTTTGGTAAAATTGTAATATCTCGAGTTCTACTTATTCAAATGAGTTGAAACCAATTTTGGATGAAAGATAACATAAAACTATAAATTGGAACATAAAAAACATGCTTATATCAATTTTCTACGTTGAGTTATGGTGTTCAAAGTTTTAAGACATAAACATCTATGTTCTCAAAAATCAAGTCTCTTATGGTCCAAGTCTCCCACTTATGATATGTCAAGTTTTTGTTTCATTTCTTTGCATGTTTGTGTTTTAGTTTGGCGGGATAAAAATCTGACCCCACATTAATCAAGGGGTTTTGCATTGGTTTGTATTCCCTTTTGTGCAAGAAAATACTTTAAAAGTTAATTTGATGTATCTTTTTTGTATATTTTCTTACTGAGACCTATTATTTTAGTATGTTTATGATAAATTTAGTATTTTCATAAATTATCATAGTTTTCATATCAATTGATTAAATAGATGTAGTCTTTTAAGTCAAATTAAGATAGTTTGACAAAATATAGCATTTTGACTTATTTTAGTGTGTATGGACTTTAATAATAGTTTGTTTGCTTTTGTTAGCCTATAATATTATATTATTATATATATTACTTGTTCAACAAATCTTGGATCATCATAATACTTGATTTGACACTTTTCTCATCCTTTTAAGCTTAAAGAAAAGTAAAAACCTACTTTTTTGGCACGACTTCTAAGGTGGACAGCCACTAAGGGGTATTTTTGTCATCTTGATGTTATTTTGTCCTTTGCTATTTAATTTCACTTAAATATTTGATTTAGGGTGTCCATGTGTCAACATTTAGATTTTTAAGACTTTTTGATGTACTTGGGGCAAAATGGTCATTTTACCTTAATTGTGAGAATTCTTGATGTGTAATCTTATATTTCATGTTATTTACTCAATTTAGAATGTTGGGAGGTTCTCTGAGTGTTGAGATTTTGTTGCCTGAGTTTTGAATCTTTTTAGAATTTTAGGATCTAACTTAGATTTTTCGAATCGAGTTAGGGTTTTTGATCTTTCAGTGACTTAAAATTTTTTCAGCTAACCATTGCTAATACTACAGTTTAGGCTAGGTCTTTACACGAGTCATTATTAACTAGGTTGTTACAACTAGGGTTCAAATCGGGTCGTTACAAACTACTCCCCTTAAACAAATTTTGTCCCTGAAATTTCGTCTCGTACATTATCGTATGGAAGGTTGAGGATGATTTACTAACATTGTGCCTTCTCATTCTTCAAAATTGTGTTCTTGTTTACTTGATTCATTCTTTATTGAGGGTGTGGATAGCCCGGACCCATATGTTCAGCACTTAAACTGATTACTACCTAATCTTCGTATATCCGTCATGTTAGTTGGCTTCTTTCCATTAACTACTACTTCTACTTTGTCGGGTCCACTCGAATTCTTTCTCCAGATATAACATGACCCAAAAACACCACCCACTCCAACTCACACTTATCAAATTTTGCATACAACTTGTGTTTTCTCAGGACCTACAAAGAATCTTCAAATGTTTCATGTGTTCCTCCTCATTCCGAGAATATATCCGAATGTCGTTCATCAACACAATTACGAATTGGTCTAAAAAGCTTCTGAACACCTGATCCATTAATTCTATAAAAACAGCAGGCGCATTCGTTAACCCTAAAGGCATCACCACACATTCATAATGCTCGTAACGAGTCCTAAAGGTAGTCTTAGGTATATCTGACTCCCGCACTTTCAATTTGTGGTATGATAACCCCAAGTCTATCTTTGAGAACACGTTGGCTCCAAAACACAACTTACATTGAGTACGACTTCCACAAGCAATCATACGTCTCTAAACTAGCCCACCGCCGAAATTGATTTCGAATATTCTCCACTTCTGCCTGGAAAGGCTGTCACTCTACCGAAAATTAGCTCACTACCACATTCAAACGTATGCCGAAGACTACTTCCCGATTAACTAATGACTACTAACTCGAAATCACATCACCACCTTATGTTGAACCACTCTAGCCTTATGACCATCAAGACTAGTACCGTCACTTGAACCTAATGAGTCACTATGGCTAAACATACCACATAGACTAAACGCTCCCCAGGTATATGCTTATCCATATGAACCCAATCACAATCTCGTCATAACACAATATACATTCACATATTTTCTTCATGTACATACCATCCACCCTACAATCCTTTAACCGAATACTACGAACTCCTGATTCTAAAATCTCTTATCACCATCACTCAGTCCCTTCACACATTCTCTGCCACACAACTGAACCAAGAACCACTTTTGCACTTTAATTATTTTATCTTACCCACATTTTACAAAGACACTTGATTCACTTAAAGGTCAATTACAAAAATCATACCCATGAATTCATATAGTCTCACTTATGTTTTCACTCTCCTCATCCAAACACTTATTCCTCGCACGTACTCACACTAAGTTGCTATGTAACTCCACCAGAAACAACAGAATTATATTACCCTTTAACTTCTCATACATAGAGTCTGCACATTCCCATGAGAAAATTCCTTCTCCATATAAGAAACATTTACGCACTAATCTAAACAAGCTTTCCTTAACGGGTTACATCACAAAAGGTTCTTGAAAGCAACTTTCTTGCGACTCACACCGATACCACAAGGAATACTAACCCCATAAGAGTTACACAGTCCAAACGTCAAACAAATACAAACCGATACTTAAGAACCTACCACGCGAACAACTTAGTCTGTCTAAAATGCACACTCCACCCCTTAAACAATTTTCAACGTTAATGGGACTCACTGTTCCCACAAACTCCTTGGCACCCAAATCCTCGAATTATTTAACTGAAGAGTTATAGGTCCTTCTAGTTCACATTGAAATTCATCTTACACTATGTTCACCCGTCTTGCACAGTTGTTCTTCTCGAGAATCGTCTTCCTTGTTCTAACCAGAAAACTTAGTCCATTCTTAAACTTTCTACACCTTGTCTCCTCATCAGGTATAAGCTGGGTGGCATATCGTGACAACTCTGTAAACTTTATCTCGTATTTTACCACAATCGTCCTTCTTTATTCCAGGTCGATGGATTCTTGCTCCTCATACTTGTAGTTTATAGGCTTATACTGCTGGTCGAACGCTTTCTCAAAATGATCCCAAGTGATTCTCAGGAGTACAAGAGGTTTAACTTCTAGTACCGACATCTTTAGTAACTTCTCTGTTGCTTTCCACCAATAGTATGCATCTCCCCTAAACATAAATGCTACGAGGTTAATATTATTATCTGCATCTACCCCCAACCTATCAAGAACACGCACGATATCATTCAACTAATTTTTTGCTTCTGCGGGGCTAAGTGTTCTGGTGAACTCTTTTTCACTCGGGTCCTTAAATTGTTTGGTCATGGAGTTACTGTTCCTCTTAGCTTGCATTGTGATCCAACTTGTGTTCTGTTCAGTTAGTCTTGCGATTGCCTCCAACATCATAGCGGTTCGGTCAGGTTCTATCAGTCTCATTTGCGGAGATTCTTCTTGTCGTGCCTCAATATACTGGTTCGAGTTAAATAATGCTCTGTCTGCATTTCTCCAAGCTTCTCCCTATCGTAGAAAAGCTGTGACTTAGGGCTCGATACAGGAGTCCAACTTATAAGCATAAGGATAAGAAAAAACTGTTTACGAAAGGTTTTAATGACACAAGGGTCGTCTCCCTTAATTTGATAACTCACTTAAACTTCGCAAATCGATAGCAGCACAAGACCACTCCTCGATTGCCCTCTCCACTTTTTAGCAAGCTATGAGCCATCATATGCCCAGGCTTGTTGTACTTATAACAAGCTCTTACTATTGTTTTCCGTTATTTTGTTGCCTAGATCCAAGCCTTAGTTGTTCTAGAAAAATTCCTCTTCTCAGGTGCTGGGATATTTCGTACCCTTAGGTTCGATAAGTACCATGATCCCATCGGGGGTGTCTTCCCCTGTGATAGATCTAAATTAACTGCTAAGTCTTGCAAGATTTGTGCTAGGCTTGGGATGTCCACTTCCACCCTAGTCCCACATACTTTTACTGAGCTTCCATAGTTCTATCCTTGTCCCGCCATCTATTAGTCCCTTTTATTTCTATTTAGCACATTGATAACTCGCAACATTGTTTCTACACAAAGCTTAATATAGTTGCAAAAGCTGGCTCGAGAGCTACTGTTGTAGGTGGGTTCTGACCAAAGGTAAATATATTCCTTGGCTATCTTTTCAAATCCCACTACGTAGACCCTTAACATGCCCTTGATGGTTTGAAATCATGCGTTTGAATTGCCCATCAATTTGAAGGTGAGATGCGGGTTTCGATTGAGTATAGTAAGGAACGTACGTTGATGTAAAATCTCATAGATTTGTAGTAATATATTTTCATTTTCCTTATAGTCTTTCCAAGTGTTACTCCATTCCTCTTAGTCTCTGCCGTTTGTTCTTGACATGCTGGTATGCAAGGTTTGAATGTCTCTTCCAATGACTAGATCATTTTCTCAGGTGGTTAGTCATTCTAGGGTAAAATAAACATGATAAAAGATATGGTCGGATTGGGGTAAGGGATCAAGGCTAAGGCAATCATTGTTGACCCAAATAGAGAGGTCGGTTGAGGCTCAGATGCATTGGATATAAGAGTTGAACAATTAACAAAGATTACAAAAGGGATGTTCTCGGGACCAATCTGTGCAACATCAGATCTTAACAAAAGATATGTTTAAGCAATGGGTAGCCAAACTAGATATTTTCCATGAAGTTTCATCGGCCTAACGTACTTCAATTCAAGCATCCAAGTCGACTCCCCAGTTGGGATTTCAAGAGTAAACTAAGAATCCACGAAATTACTGCAAAAAAGCGTGGTATCAAGATCGAGAGAACTGAATGAAGGCAAAAGATTTCACTAATGTTGAACATTTGAAACCGTTGTTATTAGAAAGGAAGGCACACAAAGGGCTTCAATCGGGTACGAGAGTTGACATAAAGGCTTGAGAAAGGAACTCCTAGGGATAGAGTTATGGGGTTCTAACGGTGGCTCTCAAGGTAATATCTAAAACTTCTCCTAGTGTGTACTCCTGTCTACCCCCTTTAAATAAGATAACTCGTTCCATGAGTATTCGGTTTTCGATCTCGATGCCCTTACTCTTCCTTCACATGCAGATTCCCTGCTACTTCTGATCCCGGTAATGTCCAAACAAGACTCGCTATAAGACTTAGATGCAGCAGATTTTAGTTCTTATAAAGTATAGAAGTGTTAGTATATATAACTTTACAGGACTCAGGGACATGAAATTCTTTTACACCTAGGTCACGGTCGCATGGGTAAGGGTTGCACCTAGGCTCTGATACCATTTGTGACACCTCGTCCTCTGGCCACGTCGGGACATACATAAATATAAATAAAAGAGAATATTCTAACCATTCATTCATATTTATGTATCATAAATATTACATCATTAAGAGTTATGAACTATTTCAAATACATAGTGATTACAATTTCACTAAAAATTCAACAAAACCCGTGGAAACTGAACAAAAACAAAAAAAAGAACAATATACAAAAAGGGTGAACACTACGTATTTCAGCTAGTATTGTCGGGGTTTGCTGGCTTCTGCCACTCGCCTTGTTCTTCGAAACCTTTCTCTTTAACGGGGGCAACATCCTCGAAGAATTCCTCCTCCTCACCTGTGGCACAAATGTCATGAGTCAGAGTCCAGAAAAAAATACTCTAACCTTCTAACTACTCTCACAACACAAAATTTACTATAACGCATATCATATAATAGCCAGTACAATTTAAAGTTGAGAAGATAGACAAATTTAAAATAGGATAACAAATAAGTCTATAACATGCGCATGAAATGCCACATATGCAATGCAATTGCCCAACCCGACAAACACACAGATCGTAACATGAATTCCACACCGAAAAATTACTAGAGTAGACTTTATGGATAAATTGAACACTAAAGCCATCACTACTCCTCATTGCGAATAGTAAATCTTTCGCCTGGCTACATGCCACAACTATTTTACTGCGAAATTTGCAATGACGTGGGTTTGGGACGCACCTAAACTCTTCCACCATAAACCTTCGCATAGTGTCAACTCCAAAGTTCAAACCACCTAAACCAGAATGCTAATGAGGAACCCATGGTGCCCAATAATTTCCATGACAAACCATTTCAAACACCAGGGACGCACCCAGGGTGTATAAGCCAAAACCATTTCAAACACTGGGGACGCACCCAGGGTGTATAACTAAAATCATTTCAAACATCAAAGATGCACCCATAGTGTATAAGCCAAAAATCATTTCAAAATGGCAACTAGGGATGCCCTAAACTTATAACTAAGAATGACAAAAACACATCCCAACAACGGTTTACACAGATGGACTCCAATATGTCAAGCTGCAACTGACAATGCCAATGATGGAAAATATGGATATGAAGTACAATAACCTATAGCATGGCATCAACTAGCATGGCAAAGTTCAAGGTACAACTCGTAAAGCATAAGGTACAAGTTGTGAAGCACAAGCTACAATTCTCATTATATAATTCAAAACTTGTTGACAGAAGTTCTAATCATCGTACATTTACTTAAAAACAATAATCAATTAATTCAAATTGATCAAAATACAAACTCAAGTCTCACGATAGAAAGTATTCAAACATAAACATAGCAACTTTTAAGGCAAAAAATTGAGTATTAAATTAAAAGGGTCGACAAGGTTTTGAGGTATCTAGACTTAGAATCAAGTTATGATTTTAAAACACCATTTAGATAAAAATAGTTACTACAACTCTTATATTTATCACTAAGACCAAAACCTAAGAAAAATGGATGAACAAACATCCTAAGTAAAAATGGTTCAGCACTTTTCTCAAGATTTTACCAACAATATGCCTCCGTTGGTCTCGATTTTGGGGTATCAGATTTAGTCCAAATGAGCCCATTTTTCAGCATGTTCTAGTTCAACATGTCCCCTACAAGTTTCATGTTTAAAGCTAAGCATAGTTGTTTGGAACAAGTTAGACTTGTTGGCTATTTTAAGAAATAGGTTTTTTCAGCCACCAAAACTCAACAGAGCCGGTTTTGGACAGAGGGTTTCAAACGATATTGGGGTTTCATTTTAAGGCTTTAAGATCTGGTTTTTGGAAAAAATGTAGTTCGATATGTTAGCTACAATGTTCATGTAGACCACTTTTGGAATAGGTCACTAAAAACATGGGTTTTGGGCTACACAAAAATATGTGACAAAGTGTCCTCTGAGGAAAGAAACTCAACAGAGACTTTCAAAATGGTTTTGACCTATCAAAACTCAATATTTTGTGCTCATGTTTGGTGGGTAGATAGATATACATGTTATCTACAACTTATATGTTTTGACTAAAATTCAGATCTCATTGTAAACTAAGGTGTTTAGGTCGATAGTGTTGACTTGTCGGAAAACGACACACTTTGGTAAAATTGCAATATCTCGAGTTCTACTTATTCAAATGAATTGAAACCAACTTTGGATGAAAGATAACACAAAAATATAAATCTGAACAAAAAGAACATGCTTATATCAATTTTCTATGTTGAGTTATGGTGTTCAAAATTGCAGGGTAGAAACATCTATGTTCTGAAAAATCAAGTCTCTTAAGGTCCAAGTCTCCTACTTATGATATGTCAAGTGTTTGTTCTATTTATTTGCATGCTTGTGTTTTAGAAATTAATATCAAGGTTTCAGCACACTTCTAGGTCATCAAACTCAAAAATAACAACACAAAAACACATATCATATAATTCAAGAACACAACAACCCCTATTTTGTTACTACGACGCATTTTTGGTTTATTTTTGGTTCTCGATTTTTAAAGTGTTTAAAGAGATGAGTTGAGGGATATTAGATATAAGATTTAGAGATTTTACTTATTTGTTTGAGGGCTCAAAGGATGGTAGTATGAAAGGCCATAGTTTTAGAAAAACTCATCTCCTTAATTTCTCATTCCTTTCTTCCTTTCTTCTTTTCTTCTCCCTCCTTTCTCTGTCAAACTTGTGGAACTCCTCAAGAACACTCAAATTTGGTCTCTCTCCTCCTTTCTTCTTTTCTTCTCCCTTTTTTCTCTCTCAAACTTGGGAAACACCTCAAGAACACTCAAATATGGTCTCTCTCTTCTCTTAGACAAAAATAATGAAGGGGGAAAGTGGTGTTTGGCTTGGTTTATATAGGGAAAGACTAGGGAACCAAAAATTAAATTTTAAGTTCTTTTTTCTTCCAAATCACATGGGTTGATTTGACATGGTGATAGTTTTGACAGAGATACACCATATTTTGGTTGAGGGATTATAGCTAGGGTCAGTTTGGGGGGACAAAAATATGATCCCACATCAATCAAGAGGTTTTGCATTGGTTTGTGTTCCTTTTTGTGCAAGAAAATACTTTAAAAGTTAATTTGATGTATCTTTTTGTATCTTTTCCTACTGAGACCTATTATTTTAGTATGTTTATGATAAATTTAGTATTCTCATAAATTATCATAATTTTTATAACAATTGATTAAATAGATGTAGTATTTTAAGTCAAATTAAGATAGTTTTACAAAATATGACATTTTGACTAATTTTAGTGTGCATGAACTTTAATAATAGTTTGTTTGCTTTTGTTAGCCTATAATACCATATTATTATATATATTACTTGTTCAATAAATCTTGGATCATCATAATGCTTGATTTGACACTTTTCTCATCTTTTTAAGCTTAAAGAAAAATAAAAAGCTACTTTTTTGGCACAACTTCCAAGGTGGAAAGCCACTAAGGGGTATTTTTGTTATTTTGATGTTATTTTGACATTTTTTACTTAATTGCACTTAAATCCTTGATTTAGGGTGCCCATGTGTTAAAATTTAGATGTTTAAGATTGTTTACCGTACTATGGGTAAAATGGTCGTTTTACCTTAATTATGAGAATTCTTGATTTTTAATCTTATATTTCATATTATTTACTTAATTTAGAATGTTGGGAGATTCTCTAGGTGTTAAGATTTTGTTTCTTATGTTTTGAATCTTTTTAGGGTTTTAGGATCAAACTTAAAGTTTTCGAATCGAGTAAGGGTTTTTGATCTTTCAGTGACTTAAGATTTTGTCGACTAACCGTTGCTAATACTACGATTTAGGCTAGGTCTTTACACGAGTAATTATAAATCAAGTTGTTACAACTAGGGTTCGAACCGAATCGTTACAATAGATATACAAATGTTTTTTATGTAGCAAGTCACATAATAAAAAGAATGTTTATGACATGGGATATGGCAAAATGATGCATGGGTTTAATTACTAATTTGAATTTAAACCTTAAGTTATTCTAGGCTTTCCTAACCAAGGTAAATCATCCTAACCCTGATCCCAACCACATAGACCAAGTCTACCGACCGATTATAGGCGTTCCTTCAGCCGTGGAATGACTGCGTAGTCGAATTAAGTGTCCAACCAGGTTATCACTATCGACACGATATGACACTTGGATCTCAAGTCAAGGTCTAGTGTAGGATCGCGATATTTTTAACTCCTATTATTTCACCACTCAATCCATCCTTCGCCAGATTTTCAAATAACAGTGCATATAGCACCCGGGGAACTGCCCCGAAATAACCATGCCTACAGCTAGGGGGAACCGTCCCGATATCACAATACAAAACTTTTGGAACACATCACAACCCTAAGGTTCAATTTTATCATTTTCTTGAAATTTTAGTGAATCCCGTATTTTTCGACCCAATGAGGTGAAATATATGATAATATGCTAAAAATATAATTTCAACTTATAAAAGAAACCTCATGCCAAGTACATGATTATTAACATATGAAATTAAATATAAAGTCTATGTTAACATATTTAGGCATACAGAACACATTAATTATCTGGGTTGGTTCCAGTTTGGTTAGGGTGCGAAGTTGGGTCCGATGGCGGAGTTGGTGTGGTGCTGGCCTCTTCTCCGAGCTGAGGTTCCCTTGGGGCTATCCTTTCTCCTACTTCCTAGCGTTGTGGTTAGAGGACCAGCCTCCTTTGACCTCCTGAACTTTTGAGGTTGGTTATTCTCGCAGCTTTATAGAAGATCTTTGGTAGGACTTCTAAGGAGAGTTTGGTGACCGAGGGTTGGAGCCTTTCGAGGAGCCAAGTTTCAACAGGTTTTAAGTACTTTTGGGTTTGGATGACTAGTTCTACTTGCTGGATATCTTATTTTCTCTTGTTCCTGTCTGAATTTTGGAGCCTATTACCCTTTGCGGGAGCTAATCTTCAGTAGGAATTAGGAGTTTTTTAGTTTTTTTGGCATGATTATTGGTTTTATCCTCTGTTTGTATGTTGATGCTTTCCTATTCGTGCGGGTTGTGCGCGGACTTGTATGTAAGTTTTTTTCTTATCCACGTGGGTTGTGCGTGAATATGCTTTGTTGTTAGCTTTTCCCTGCTTAGAGTGGAGGTTTGGTTTTCTTTGTTGAATATGTGTAGGACGTAGGCTCCTAGTGGTACTTATATAATTTTCTGGGGTATGCCCCTTGTAATCATGTAATTATTTTTTCTTTTTCTTTTATGTTACATGTAATTACTTAAAAAAACACATTAATAAAGCAATTAAATTTAACTAAGTTTACATTTTAATCAAATATATCGTCAATAATCCAGTAAATATGTTAAACTCAATACCATGCATCACAGTCATCCAAACAAGGCATAGTATAATCATAGGACATTAATGAGGTGAGTTAAACACATAAGCCCACAATATTCACATTTAGGATTTTGATCTTCGCTTCTATTTTAAGGGTTTTAAAAATATTACATCTTTATAAAACTATCTAAGAATTGGTAGAAACAGTTGACACCTCAATTTGACCCTGCCTAATATTAGGTAAATTCAATGATGAAAACAGTTGGAATGGTACCTCAATTCAATCCTCAAAAAATGATCCAAGCTTAGTATTTAAACCTAATGATCAGAATCTTCAAACCAATAAAATTATGTTGAACCATCAACTCCAATATGGCGACCGTCAATAGAACCTTTTGGAAAGTTTCATTCATTGTTGCAACCGCCAACTTCATTCTGGCGACCGCTAATAGAACTTCTTGGAAATCCTAGCCAAAGTGGCGATCGCCAACTCATATTGTGGCGACCGCTAATAAAATCTCTTGGAACCTTTTCAAAAGTGGCGACCGCTAACTCTAGACCTGGCGACCGCCAACTCCAAAAACCCTGACGTGTTCCAGAACATGTCAGCATCTCATTGGTTGAAGAATTCTATAAATACCGTACCCCTTTGTACGTTTTCAGGATAGAAATTTAGAGAGAGAAGCTCTGTCGAGTCACAGAGCAATTCCGAGCCCTGACGCCAAAGCCCTATCGAAGTACTGAGAGTCGAACCCCTGATACCGAAGTTCTGAAACCCTAGCTTGGATCATTACCGGAGGACCGAGTTACCCATCACCACTCCCCGACTCGAGAATTCTTTAGCGATCCAGGTATTTTGGTTGGATTCTCGGTCCTTCTAACTCTATTTTCTACCTCTTTAGAGTGACCGGATTAATTTGATCGTTTCATTTTGATTGCATTCCTGCATTATTTATATAGTTGCTGTATTGATATTTGAATTCAAGTTTTAATTTATTTAACTTGTTTGTTTCATACATTGCACACTTGCACTAAAATACTTTAAATAATGCTAATATAATTTAACAATACAACTAACGATATCGTTATTTTTATAATATAAGCATTTATATATATATATATATATATATATATATGGTTGTCATTGTCAATATTACACCCATATTTTATCTTTCATCTTTCTTTTAGTTTTTTTTTTCTTCTTAATGTACCATTTTCTTTGTCTTTTCTTTCTTTCTAGCATTAGCTTTAATGTTCATCCATTAGCATTAGTTTAATATTCCATTACTAGCTTTTATTTTTTATTTTTTTTTAATATTAGTTTAATTTTCTTTATTAGTATATTTCATTTTTCTTTTCTTTTTTTTTTCTTTTTATGGTAGTTTTATTTCCCTTCTTAATATTCCATTTCTTTTATTTTCTTTAATTTAATACTAGTTAATCTTTAATTTAATACTAGCATTCTATTTTTTTTCTTTTCTTTTCTTGTAATATCAGTGTAATGTTTTTTTTCTTTTAACAATAATTTAATGTTCTTTTACAAGCATTTATTTTCTTTTTCTTTCAATATTAGTGTAATTTTCTTTCATAATATTTTATTTTATTTTCTATTTCTTTTATTACTAGCTTTACTTTCCTTGTAATGTTTCATCTTCTTTTTTATTTTTTTTATAGATTTATTTTCCTTTCATAGCATTTATTGTATTTTTTTTTCTTTTATTTTGTTAACCTCAAAAATCACAAAAAGTTTTTGATACTAGTTTTTTTACCTTTTTAAATGCTAGTGTAATTTTCCCTTTTAATATTAGTTAAAACTTCTTTGTCTATTTCATTTCTTTTATTTTTTTTTCTTCTCTTTTGTTTTAAAAATATAAAATAGTTAGATCTTTAGTTAAATGGTTTAATTTAGTTTTCTTTTAAAACTTTTTGATTAAATCTTCTTTGTAGATATTCTTTTACTTTCTCTTATTTTAGTTAACTCTTTAAATCTTCTCTTGTATAAATAAAAAAATCACATAAAATTCTTGTTACTAGTTTTTTTTTCTTTATCATTAAACTTTTGAGTATAGAATTTTGTACATTTTTTTATTTTGGTTTAACATTTATTTTTGGTAAAAATAATCATGACAATCCTAATCTAGTTTATGTTAATAATATGCATGCTTTATTTAGTGACGCCCCGTCCTCTAGGCACGTTGGGACATACATAAATGTAAATAAAAAGGAATATTCTAGCCATTTATTCATATTTACGTATCATATATATTGCATCGTTAAGAGTTCTAAATTGTTCAAATACATAGCGGTTACAATTTCCTTAACAATTTAACAAAAGGTACGCTGAGCCCATGGAAACTGAACAAAAACAAAAGAAAGAACAATCTTCAAAAAGGGTGAACACTACGTCTTTCAGCTAGTATTGTCAGGGTATGTTGGCTCCTGTCACTCACCTTGTTCTTTGAAACCTTCCTCTTTACCGGGAGCAACTTCCTCGAAGAATTCCTCCTCCTCGCCTGTGGCACGAATGCAATGAGCTAAAGTCCAGAAGCAAAATACTCTAACCTTCTAACTAATCTCACGGCACAAAATATTCTACAACACATATCATATAACACTAACTCAATAAATTTAAAGTAAAAAAAACAGGTAAATTTATAGTAGGGTAACATATGAGTCAATAACATGCGTATGAAATGCCGTGTATGCAATGCAATTGCCCAACCCGACAAACACTAGGATCATAACAAGAATTTTACACCAGGAAAAATTCGAAGGAACAGGCTTTATGGATAAATTGTACACTAGAGCCATCACTACTGCTCGTTCCGAAGCAATGGCGTGGGGTTTGGGACGCACCTAAACGCTCCCACCTTAAGAAGTATGATTATAGATAAATCATATATCAAAGCCATCACTACTCCTCGTTGCGAAGCAATGGCATGGGGTTTGGGACGCACCTAAACGCTCCCACCTTAAGAAGTATGATGCCTTCACTCAGTGTCAACTCTAAAGTCCAAACCACCAAAATTAGAATGTTAGCGACGAACCCATGGTACCCAACAATTTTCATGATAAACTATTTCAAACACCGGGGACGCACCCAAGGTGTATGAGCCAAAACCATTTCAAAATGGCAACCAGGGACGCCTTAGACTTAGAACCAAGAAAGATAATAACCCATCCCAACAACGATTTACATAGATGGACTTCAATATGCTAAGATGCAAGTGACAATGCTCATAATGTAAAATATGGATCTAAAGTACAACAACCTATAGCATGGCATCAACTAGCGTAGCAAAGTTCATGATACAATTTGCAAAACAGAATGTACAAGTATGTGGAGCACAAGCTACAATTCTCAAGATGTGATTCAACATGATAGTATAAGTTATAATCATCGTGCATTTACTTAAAAATACTAATCAACTAATTCAAATCGATCAAAATAAAAACTCGGGTCTCACAATAGAAAGTATTCAAACATACACATAGCAAATTTTAAAGCCAAAATTAAGTATTAAATTAAAGGGGTCGACGAGGTTTTGGGGCATTTAGACTTGGAATCAAGTTATGATTTTTTTAAACACCATTTAGATAAAAATATTTACTGCAGCTCTTATGTTTATCACTAAAGCCAAAACCTAAGGCAAATGGGTAAACATTTCATTCTAAGGAAAAATGGTTCAGCATTTATTCCAGATTTTTACCAAAAACTAGCATATGTTGTTCTCGGTTTTGGGATACCAAATGAAGTCCTAATGAGCCCATTTTTTATTATGTTCTATTTTAACAAGTTCCCTACAAGTTTCATGTTTAGAGCTAAGGGTAGTTGTTTAAAACAAGTTAGACGTTTTGGCCAATTTAAAAAATAGATTCTATCAGCCGCCAAAACTCAGTAGAGCCAGTTTTGGACAGAAGGTTTAAAACGGTTTTGGGATATTATCCCCAAGCTTTAAGGTCTGATTTTTGGGCAAACAATACATCAATATGTTAGCTACAAATTTCATTTAGATTACTTTTGTAATAGATCACTAAAAATAGGGGTTTTGGGCCATATACAAATATGTGACAGAATGTTCCTTAGGGGCTGAAAACCAACAAAAACTTTCAGAGGGGTTTTGGTCTATCCAACCTCAACATTTTGTTCTCATTTTTTGGGTAGATAGATATACATTCTATCTACAACTGATATGTTTTGATCAAAGTTCGGATCACATTCTAAACTAGGGTTTCTAAGTCAGTAGTGTTGACTGGTCAGAAAATGACACACTTTGGTAAAATTACAATATCTTGAGTTCTGATTATGAAATGAGTTGAAACCAATTTTTCATGAAAGAAAACACCAAAATATAACTCTGGACATAAAAATCATGCTTAGATCAATTTTTTACATTGAGTTATGGTATTTCAAATCTCAGGACAGAAACATCAAAGTTCTAGAAAATCAAGCCTGCTAGGGTTTAGGTCATCTACTTATGTTATGCCAAGTTTTGGTTCTATTTCGTTGTATGCTTGTGTTTCAAACTTAAATATCAAGACTCCAGAACCCTTAGAGATCATCAAAGTCAAAGATAACAACATACAACAACATGTTATATCATTCATAATCAAAACAACCCCTAAATTCCAACTACGATGCCTTTTCAGTTTTGATTTCGGTTCTTGATTCTTTAAGTGTTTAAAGGGATGTATTGGGGGACATTTTGAGGGATATTAGATATATGGTTTAGAAGTTTTACTTACTTGTTTGAGAGATCAAAGGATGATGGAGTATTGATTTGAACTTAGCTTTCGAAAACTCCTCGGTTTCTTCCCTTTTCTTGTTTCTTCTTCCTCAAACTCATAGAATACTTTAAGAACAATTGAAGGTCTAGTCCCTCACTCTCTTGCACGAAATTTTGAAGGGGAGAGAGTGGTGTTTGGCTTGATTTATATAGGAGAAGGATAGGAAACACATGGGAGACAAAAAGTACACAAAAGCCTTCTTTTTTCTTTATTTCATTAAATGTAATTTGAGGTTGATTTAACTCGATTTAATCCTTGCAGACTAGAATTCAGATTTTGGGAAGCTAAAAGTATCTAGGTGGCTGTTTGGGGGACAAAAATCCGATTCACCATTAATCAAAGGGGGTGTCTCGATTTTCGTGCCCATATTGTGCATGAAAATGTATTAAAAGTTAATTTGATATATCTTTTTAGTGTCTTTTTCTACTGAGACTTATTATTGTTGTATATTTATGAGAAATATAGTATTGACATGTATTATCATAATTTTCATAGTAATTGATTAAATAGATGTAGTCTTTTAAGTCAAATTAAGCTAGTTTGACAAAATATAGCATTTTGACTTATTTTAGTGTGTATGGACTTTAATAATAGTTTGTTTGCTTTTGTTAGCCCATAATATCATATTATTATATATATTACTTGTTCAACAAATCTTGGATCATCATAATACTTGATTTGACACTTTTCTCATCTTTTTAAGCTTAAAGAAAAGTAAAAATCTACTTTTTTGGCACGACTTCTAAGGTGGACAGCCACTAAGGGGTATTTTTGTTATCTTCATGTTATTTTGTCATTTTCTATTTAATTTCACTTAAATATTTGATTTAGGGTGCCCATGTGTCAAAATTTAGATTTTAAAGACTTTTTAATGTACTTGGGGCAAAATGGTCATTTTACCTTAATTATGAGAATTCTTGATTTGTAATATTATATTTCATATTATTTACTTAATTTAGAATGTTGGGAGGTTCTCTGAGTGTTGAGATTTTGTTGCCTGAGTTTTGAATCTTTTTAGAATTTTAGGATCTAACTTAGATTTTTCGAATCGAGTTAGGGTTTTTTATCTTTCAGTGACTTAAAATTTTTTCAGCTAACCATTTCTAATACTACGGTTTGGGATGGATCTTCACACGAGTCATTATCAACTAGGTTTTTACAATTAGGGTCCGAACCGGATCGTTATAATTTACTTCCTTTCACATTAGGTTTTATGACATTTTCTTTTAGCTTATTTTTTGCTCTTTTATTTTGAATTATACCATGCGAGTTTGTTTCATGTTGCCTTTAGTTAGAAATTGCATACCGTAGGACTTAAGATTTTTTTTATATTTATTTTTTTGGCTTTCTATATACGTATATTATGTATTTTTCATATTTAATTTTAGATATTCTCTCTTTACTCACATTTTCTTTATTTGCATGCATTTGAGAAATTCTATTAAGAACCAATGATGATTAGTAGAGGCCAACCTTATAGTATAGCGAATGGGGTGCCTAACACCTTTCCCAATTCATACCTTAGCACCCGAACCATCTTTCTTTAGTTAACGTTTTAAAGATCAGTAGCTATTTTAATTTTTTTTTAGTTTTTCTCAAAAATTAAGTAGCGACTCTATTTTCAACAAAAAAGAGTTTTCAAAATTTTTCTTTAAAGGTGTTAAAATATTTTTCAAACATCATTTGAATTTTCATATTTTTGAACATTTCCAAAAACTCCCAAAATTTTGGCACTTCAGATACCTCATTTGGCATGTTCGGAACACTTTTTGTAAAGAAACCTTTTCTGAATTTTTCCTCTAAAGCCTCTATTTTTGAAAAACAAAAACGGGTGACAGAAAGTGTGTATGTTTTAGCATGACAGTGTGTTTTTCAATTGACTTTAAAAATTAGAAACAAGTACTTACTCTTATTGGAAAAATTTTAGTTTTTTTTATAGAGGTAGATATTTAAGTTATGAAATTTTGGGATTTGACCTTGCTTAAAAATATTTTATATGTTATGTTTAATTAATTCTCAACAAAACAGTGTCCAGATTTGACACCATTTGAGAGAATCAACACAACTCTCTCTACACTCAAGTTTTTCGAATGATTCAAATGGAGTTTGAAAGATAAAAGAGATGTCTAACTATCCTCACTGGTTTCATGCAAAAATCAAAAAATAGTGTTGCTTCAAAATTGTCCCTTCCAAACAGCATTTTTAACTATTTTTAACCCAAATTTTAAAAATATGAAAATAAATAAACTAGGCTTTAATAAAACTCATGCAAGTAGAGAATATCAACATGATATTACAATAAAAAGTTTAGAGCCTTAGCTCCAGTGTAGGCTTTGAAAGAAAATAGAAGAAATTCAATTTTTTCACAAAAATACCTCAGGATAGATTTATGCATAAGCAAGATCTTGGCTATTTGACCCATGATTTATCCATAATATTTAATAATTACACTTTTAGTCCTAAACTTTCTAATAAGTTCACTTTTAGCCCCCAAAACACTAAATTCAAGGCGGGTTGCACATCTTACATGAGGATAATTTAATTCTCATTTAATTACACTTAAAATTTTTGAAGATCTTAGTTTTGATAAATATACACAACTCCCTCAATTCTTTATATTTGTACAAAAGTTTCTGATATATTTTTTCACTAATTCTTCTCTACAACATGTATATACATAGACGTATATATATGTACAAAAAATGTATACATATATAAGATGTATACTTTCCATATAGGAGTATATGTCAAATTAATTTTTACTTAAATTAAAAATTTTAATTTCAATAATCAAGTTTCTAACCCTAAAGTCAAAAATATGTTTTCCAAACATCACATCAACTTAAGGTCTTATTCCCCATTTATTCGAAACATGGCATAAAGATACTTGGGCGCCAAGAATTATACATATATGTCTCCAGCTATATATATGCGTATGTATTTCCTAACAATAATCTAACAAAGCTTCCTCTACAAAATTCAAGAAGGGTAATGATGTAATTTTATTCTCTATGCTTTTTCTATAAAAAGAAGACCACCTTCCCTCTCTTGCCCCTTCAAATTTCGTGCTCCCTAAATTATATATATATATATATGGAGAGAGAGAGAGAGAGAGAGAAAAGAAGAAGAACAAGAAGAAGAAGAAGAAAAGGAAGAATTAAGAGTTAAGTCCTTTTACTAGTTTCAAGATCTGTGAAAACAATAAAATTCCCCGATCCTTCTCTTCTTCACTCAAAAACAACTTCTTCCTTCCATTCTTAAAGAACTTAAAACAAGAACACAAAAAAAGAAAAAGTTTTGGATGAACATATGAGCCAAGGATCACTAGTTGAGCCAAGAACTTATATTTGTGTTGTGATGGTTTGATGAATGGTTTATGTTTCTTCTATTATTTACGATTTTTGGAGTTCATGTTTGATGTATCATGTATGATTTATGCTTAAAATTTTGATCCTTACCATGAAAAATGAACAAATGGCCAAGATAAGCTATTTTAAGTTTTACATAAAGTTTTTTCCAACAGTGAGGTCTCAATTTAAACAATTTTATTTAATTCCAGAAAAATTTCTTGATCTCATTTTTGTATCTAGAGTTTGATGTGGATGTTAGCATTTAAATAAAATTTACTTGAGAAGATTTTGTTGGGCGGTTTTTGATAAACTGATTTTTTTCCAAACTAATGCATTTTTTATCACAGTATGTTCAAGAGGGTAAAACCTTGTTTTAGGGACATCTTTTGAAAGTAGTCTCATCATGCAAAATTTTAACAACTGATTTTTTAGTTATCGAGAAAGTTTCATAAAATTTGAATACCAATTGATAAACTAAAACTATATTCGAATAAAGTAGACAAAATCTGTATCTATGCACCGATTCAACACACTTTTTTACAGAGGTTAAAACACATTTTTATGATGTAATTTGGGAAACATGATCTTCATAAAAAAATAGAGGGCATCTTAAACTAGATACTGTCCAAAATTTAGAATTCATAGAGTTGATATACTGTTTAAAAAGTATTCTCTTCTAATTGTTGAAAATTTTGGGACAGAAACTCTTTCACTGAATAAGAACTTCTTTTACCAAGTGTTTTACTAGTTATACGATGTGCCACATGTGTTTTGTATTTCTATCAATGTGAAATCATATATTGTTGATATATATATGTGAGCATGCATTTTAGTTTCGTTATAGGTTATCATGTGTTGGTCATTTTTATCATGGATACAGTGCGTGTGTGCCTCATGCCATGGGTGGTCACATTCTCGAGTTATAGTTAGACTATATGCATCTTGAGTCGTGTCGCGATGAGCAGAACACTTATTAAGTACCCCGTGATTGAGAGCGTTGGTGGACAGGAG
Source organism: Heliamphora exappendiculata (assembly GCA_034768845.1). NCBI lineage: Eukaryota > Viridiplantae > Streptophyta > Magnoliopsida > Ericales > Sarraceniaceae > Heliamphora > Heliamphora exappendiculata. Next base: position 2,756 of record JAOTRH010453731.1, on the reverse strand, counting down.
CATAGCGTACATAAATGTAATGGTGCCATTGTGATTTGAATGAAATAGTTAGGGTATAAAACTGGTCGACATGGTCATTATTTACCAACGAGGTGTTGGAGGTAAAACTGTCAAAATCTTTGTTTTTAAAAACGATTTTCGAAAGAAAATAAACTGGACGGGCAAACGCAGAAACGGGCTCCAGATAAAACTTTTGACGACGAATGATCAAAATAAAACCCGTGCAACCAAAGTTAATTTATAAGAATACCTTTTGTCGATTGATTCTTCAACTACGATTTGATTCCGAGTTGAAACTCCTGTCAGATCTTCTACTGTATTCTCTTACGCGATCCTCGAACGTAGTGTAGGCTACGGATTATCGAGAACTTGTACCGGCAGAATCTAGATATATTTAATCTTTAAAAGACAAATTATCATCTACAAAACTGGTTCAGCCTATCCGTGTATATATAGGGCTATAGTCGGAATCTAGGGAGTCATTATGAGTTAGACTTCCAATGGAACACAAACACCAAACAACGGTTTCTGCAATTATGGAAAGATAAGCAGCAGTTTTTGCAATTTTCATAAAATACTGAATTACAGTTCACACCACTAAAGAACTATAATTGTATTCTGACTCATCTTCTCAAGACCTTCTTGCACTGAGCTCATGTTATTAAATGCTTACCATTTCTCCCACGTTAAGATTCCCGATACCCGTCAACTAAATTTAATTACTGAAATTTTAATTTAATCGGCATCTTGATATTCCTTAAGCCATTCCGCTTAACTTATTTGACCGCCGAATAATTAAATACACCTGCAGGATTTGGCCCGTTCAAAACTTATAAGAATCTGTCAAGAATATTTTTGAAAACGAGAACATCGACTCCACTAAGCCTCTGGAGGCTAACTCCTTGAAACTAGAAATGCGTCTTTTGCATTATATGGTCAACCACATATTCATTACGTGGTGCATTCTCGAGCAACAAAATCTCAACCTAGGATTTTTGTTCATTTCCCATATGCTTCATTCCCACAGTAAGAAAAATTCATCTTTGCCTCACGGGATGTATCTTACTAGAGTATTTCGTCATTTTGGCATAGACTTATCTGAGAAAAAAGCTATTGCCTTCTCAAAACACGACTTGTACGGTAGCACAACTCTAAAACATATGAAAATTGCAATTGTTGACGGAGTATGGATTACTACTCGCCGTGGCACCTCTGTTCCTACCAGGACTCCTCCCCGTACCTCTCAGGATATTCTCTCTTTCCCGATTGACCTAGATTCTCCACCAGCTCCACCTGTTGACACTCCAGGACCATCTCATTCTGCTCCTCCTCCTCCTCCTCCTCCTGTTTTTGACTCTGCTCCATCTGTTCCTCTTGCATCCACATCATCATCCATTCCTGTTCAAATTGATAACACTGCAGTTCTCTCTATAATCAACTCATTGTCTAAAAAAGTCACTCTTTTTCAAGCCAAAGTCGATTCGAACTTCTTTAATTTACATCATACTGTCTCCTCTCTTTCTGAAAAAGTCAAGGCTGTTGAAAAATCAAATCGTTCTTTGAGAAAAGAAATTGAACGCGCAACGGATGCCAGACGATCTTTGTGTCGAACAATAGATGACGGTATTATCTCCATTGTTAATGCAAACAGCGCTATCCTTCAGCAAGTTCACAAAGAATACGACGAACGGGTCGTCATAGCTGTTCAAGCTAATTCACAGAAAGTGGAAGAGCATCTGAAATGGATCAAAGAAGCATGGGCCAACCAGTTCAAGCCTAAGGGGACAAAGGAAGAAAGGCTGCATGTCTCAAGCGAGAAGCAAACCTTGCAATGGCAGCTCGATGGGAAGCCCTGGTAGCAGGTGAAGCCAAGGGTGAACGAGCACGTGCGGCAAAGGAACGAGCATCAGCTAGTAAAGAGAATGTTAAGGAAAAGAAGAAACTCAAGCACTTCATGGACCATCCCTAAGATTTTTTTTGATAATTACAAAAGGAGAGAAGAAAATGGGAGAAATTGAAGAGTAGAGAAGTGAAGGGGAGAGAAGAGATACGATGAAATTTGTTACAAATATTTTTTTTAATGAAAGGTGAATATGTAATATTTTTTGGCTAAATGTTGTGAATGCCTGAACAATTTTCATATTGAATGAATGTTGAGCGAATTATTCCTATGTCCATATATATATCTATTCATTACATCTAAATTCATTTGCCTATGTTAGTGTGCTGAATGAAATTGGATATATGAATTTTCATACGCATTCCCTATTTTGCACAAACTAGAATAAATTCTTAATGCTTCGTGATCTCTTGTGCAAATTATGTCAAAAAATTACATGTTTTCACTCTATGTATGCCTAGCTGATATAATTACTTTTTATGTTTAAGCCATATTGATAAGGGGAGAACCCTTACTAAAAAATATTTTAAAATTTTTTTTAAAAAATGGTAATATGGTTGTAATCATCAAAAAAGGGGAGATTGTTAACCTAATGGCTTTTTAATTTGATTTTGATGAATTTTATAATTCATTTTCTAAGAATAAATATTTTTAATCGATAATATTTTATATTTTCAAAATGAAAGTATTAATACATTTTGAACAATCAAAGCTGACACCTTAACAAAAAAAAAATGACTTATATCTCAAAAGGTTCAAACATTTAAAAAAAATTTAAGTAGAATTTTTTTGTGTTGATCTTAATTGAAAATTAAGTCAAACACTTAAGGTAAAGTATACTTGAAGCTTATCAAGT
>JAOTRH010453710.1:0-29952 GCA_034768845.1 Heliamphora exappendiculata | reverse complement strand
GCTGACAATTACATATCTTTTCTTTGGTCAGAAGAGTCCTTCAAAAAGTTTGGTCTTGGATTCGTGATCCCTTTCCATTTTTTTTGATGAAGAGAGGATAGGTTCATTACATTCAAAAAAGATATGGAAATTGATCATAGAAAAAGAATGGAATTCCAGAAAGATTGAATGAAGTAATTGAGCGTGAGAGCCAAATGACTCGAAAGATTCACGTTTGGTTCGGGAAGAGATCATGAGATTTTGGAACGGAATGGCAAGATAATCTACTTTCATTAAGTGATTTATTATATAATCGAAAACAGAGGATCTTGAATACTATTCAAAATTCAGAAGAACTTGGCGCAAGGGCGATTGAAGAGCTGGAAAAAGCCCGGGCTCACTTACGGAAAGTCGAAATGAAAGCGGATCAGTATCGAGTGAATGAATACTCAAAAATGGAAGAAGAAAAATGGAATTTGATTAAATTAAGTTATAAAACTTTAGAACAAGCCGAAAATGACAAAAATGAAACTATTCATTTTCAACAAAAAAGGGTGATTAATCAAGTTCAACAACGAGTTTTCCAAAAAGCCTTACAAAGAGGTTTGGAACAAAAGGTGCCATAGTCGTCCCAAAGGTTCAAGCAAGGACTAAGTCGAAAGCAAGGATGAAGTAGGAATTGAGAGCTCAATTGATTGAAGGGTCGAGCTTGCTAGACCTATCAAGTATAATGCCACTTGGTCTTTGGTTGATGAGATGGTGAGATCGATTACATCGCGGTATCAGCATACGATTGGATACCTGCTAGCGGAAACTGGGTCTGCTTGCCGAAGAAGACTTGCCCCACCTATCCACCCTCAAGATACGATCAGACACTGTACAACGGCCCGAGCAATGAATAGATGAAAAGAATAGTCCTCAGGTGTCGGCATTCTTTTCTTCATCACACTAGGAGTCAAGTTTGATTTGACCCCTATATATATAAGCTGACATTCTTTCTTACGGGATGTCTTAGTTTAAGAATAAGTAAGGAAAGTGACTAGGGAAGTGGCAGTATGGCCAGTTTCGTTCCCTACTTTAAAAGAGCCGATTTGCTTAAAATCAGAGAAAGTGCAGATTAAGAAGGAGTTGGTCCTATAATAGGCATTCGTGTGAGGTTGGAACAGGCTATGATAGGAATAGCAACTCTTTTACGGGACTTTGTTCTTTTACAGATGTTGAAAGAGCTGCATATGAACTGGTCGAGTGAATGGCTACTGCAAGATAATCCGCAGCTCTCGAATCAGAGTAGGCTGCCTTTCCTGTTTTTTCGTCTGTTGATGCGGCATTAATCTCTCTTGCTGGTGGAAGGCCAACTTGAAAAGTCAAAAGTAGGATTGGGTAAGAATAGAGGTGTCGAATCGTCTATCATGGGTGGATTATAGGGCTCTCAACAAGATAAGAGTGAATAAAAAGTCTCTCATCCCTTTGATCGCTCTTCGAGGTTGTGCAACAAATTCAGAAATCATCATCACCTACATATGACTGCATACTCTGATGCAGACTGGGCAGGGTGTCCAATCGATAAGAAATCGACATCTGGCTATTGTGTATTTCTGGGAGGCAATCTTGTGGCTTGGAGAAGCAAGAAACAGTCTGTGGTGTCTCGGTCAAGTGCTGAAGCAGAGTATAGAGCTATGGCTCATGTTACAAGTGAACTCATGTGGATGAAACAACTGCTATGTGAACTTGGATTAGAAAGAATCGAGCCTGCCACTGTTGCTGTTACTCTTTTCAAATGTTCAATTGCAAGTTAAGGGAGACATTATGAAGGCTATGACACCGTTACCTTATCCTCTCATCGCTTTAACCCGCCTTGACTTTGATCCTTGCCGATGACAAACTACAAACTTAAGGTGTGGAATCCGCTCCCTTAGGGTTAGGGCTTGCCTCACCTGGCCTTCGCTCCCTCACAGCACAGTTACTATTTGAAATCCTCTTTAATTACATTACCTTTGAGAGTATGAATCGCTTGAGCAATGATTCGACACATACTTTCTTTCGCTTCCGCTTGAACTTCTCTTGCTCACAGCTTAAAGTGTCCTATAATGTTCAATAAGAATCGGATTGCGCAAAAGCCATATCTTACTCGATAGCGAAGGGTCTTCCAAGCAAGGTTATTTGCGAGCTGAGTGCTTAGCCATTTGTTTGACATTATTGGTAGCACCACCTCTACCACTTGCATAGCATATCGGTAGTAGCTACAAGACAAAGAGCTAACTCAAGAACGAGCTAGACAAGAGAATTTTCTAAGAGCTGCTGCTATAAAAGTTGGAGGCCTCAATCAAGACTGTATTTCATTGGGCATCCTCTAAAGAAGAGATTTGCAGGTAAGAAACCTCAATGATTATTAGAGCAAGGTAAGCTTTGGTTGGACAAGGCAGTACTGGTACTCCGTCGATGTTGCTCTTGCAGCTTTCGGCTGATGGGAAGGTTCGGATGTCAGCTTATAGAAAGATCAGACGGTTTGCCCGCAGATTGGTCGAGCTTGGCAACGTCTCCCCAGCGGCCGTTTAGCTTCATCAGATAACAGCTCAGATACAGACATAGCAGACGACAGAGTCCCTCCAGTCTCCGGTCCATCAACTGTGGCTTCTGGCTCTATTCCTCCAACTCCCGCTATAGATCAGCAGCCCCTTCCGCCTCCGGGCTTCCCAGTTCCTCTGCATTCAGCTCCTCAGGGTCACCTGGACCTGCTTCCCCAGATGATGGCTATGATGGAAAGTGTCAACAGCCGTATGAGTCAGTTCGAGGATACTCTCCGCAATCTCAGTGCTCAACAGCAGCAGTTTCAGCAGGCGCCAGTGTCTCTGCCCTTCTTCCCTACACCAGGGGCCCTATGCGGGTCATGCATACGGATCCTCTCCATCCCCGGTGCTCACCATTAATGAACCCGGTGGTCCTTCCACCCTTATCCATAATAGCAGGGTGCCTCCCCCTCCAGTCAGTTTCGGCCAGATGCCACCTGTTGAAACAGTCTGACACCCATCAGGGGTGCGGGTTCCAGCGGACCCTCAGTCATTCATGGAGACAGTCTATGGTACCTCCAGCCGTCTGCACCGGCACACTCCCTACCACCACAAACCAAATGGCCTTACCCGTACCACCACAAATGCTTACCCCAGCAGAGATTCTGCTCAAACAGCAAGTAGATTCCCTCGCTGCTCAGCTCAGAGACGTAGAGAGTCTCAAGAAAGAAGTCCGCTCCGCCCGTAAGGGCGAGGTTTATCTGGACACCAAGGATCTGACTCCTTTTTCCGAATGCAACACTCCCCGAGGGTTTCAAGATGCCATACTTCACTAAGTTTGACGGCACTTCTGATCCCAGGTCACACATCAAGATGTACCACCGCACCATGAACTCTTACCAAGTAAGCATGGAGGCGATGATCCAGTTCTTTCCGCAGTCCCTCACAGGTCCAGCCCTGACATGGTACCTATCCGAGGAAGAGAAGAAAATCCGTACTTGTGAGGACCTCCTGCATCTTTTTGTCTCCCAGTATCGCTATAACACCCAAGTCGATGTTACCAGAACAGACTTGGAGACAACCAGCCAGGAGAGAAGTGAAACTTTCTCCCACAGACAAGGCAGCAAAAGATTTGGGAAGATCCTCGGAAGTCAACGCATGATTAAATCGTTGATAGCATTTAAGAGCAGTGTGACCAGGTTTAGAACAAATTTGACAAACAATGGGAGGCCAGCCACATTCTTATTTGAAGAATTACTGCGTCCTCCTCCTTTTCGACCTCCGCCACGACTAAAGCCACGTCCGCCAGAGCCACGACCACCATTATGACCACGACCACTGTTTCCAGATCCACGAGTCCCGCTTCCTGATTTGTCTCCAGCTGATTTAGAATGAGGCTGTGATGTGGAAGCGGCGAATGCCATTGGCGCATTCGACTCAGAAGTTTGAAGCCAATTTCATCGTTGCTCATGATGAATAAGTTTCCTACTAACACTGTCAAATTCCAGTGGAGCATCTGAAGCAGTCAGTGCAGTAACAAAACTTTGAGACTCCTGAGGAAGACCACGAAGAGCACATAATGCAAGTTGTTGAGGAGGAAGTGGCTTATTGATGGCAGCAAGTGAGTCAGAAATAATTTTGAACTATCGAAGATACTCATCCATACTCTGATCCGGCTTCATTTTAATTAGGTTGAGGCGAAGGTGAAGATCCATTTCAGTTGCGGAACAACGTTCAAGAAAGCGACGCTCTAAAGCTTGCCACATCGCGAACGACGTTTTGAGATGTTTGACGTCCTGATAAACCTCAGGAGTGATAGATGCAGTGATCCATGAGCGAATCGTCTGATCTAGTTTTCGCCACTGAAGAAAATAGGGATTTTGAACAGCTATGCCACAATTCTCAAGAATTATCTCCGGTGGTGGTGTGATGGTTCCATCAACCATTCCCATAAGATCATGACTCAAGAGCACACTTGTAAACTGATCTGCCCACATAGCATAATTCTTCATCTCATTTTGAGGATAGAGTGTGGAAGGAATGGCTTTCTCTTTCTTCGAATTTGGACTCACGAGTAAGATGAAAGATTTAGAACCGGCTCGAAAAATGAAGGTTAAGGCACTTCCTACTATACAGAATATAGCCTCAATTGGCAGTTTCGAGGTCAGAGTTTCTTTCTTGCAGAACCTGTAGTTGTCAGCTCGTTCTTGACAAATCCGATCACTTGTTCATAATCAATCTGGAGTAAAAGGATTCGAACCTTTGCATGCCGGTACCAAAAACCGATGCCTTACCACTTGGCTATACTCCAAACGGTCGGTCCCTGGGGAGAGGGGGAAGGGAGAAGCAGGGCTCGAGGCTCGAAGAAAACGAGCCTTAAAGGACGCGGGGATATAGCAAGTAAGCAGCAAGATTCTCCCTTTAGGACCAACTACAACAAGCTCGCGACTCTAATAGAAAGAAAGGCTAAGCCTTCTGTCTACTCTATTTGCTTGCAATGCTATGCCTATCAAAGTTGGCGAACGCTTCTGTAACCTTAGACTCCTTACGAGCGTTGTTTCTATCTACTATTAGATAAATAAAAAGAATCAAGTTATTCATGACTGGACGAAACCAAGAAAGAAACCCTCACGTGCGAAATTATCGAAGATCCCCCTTAAGATCAAAGAATTCCATCGAATTGAGTATGAGTGTATGTGTGATAGCATCTACTATACGAGGAATATCAATGAACCCGATTATTGTAATTGCTCAGGATCAAATTGGAAGCTTCGTCAATCTATCTCTTAGTTCAAGATCCCTTTTCTCTTACTAACTGGAATCAAAGAATTAGTCGATCTGTTCCGCCCAAAATGGGAATGGGCTAGGGTTATGAACTGGCGAATCTGATGATCGAGTCGATTCCATGATTCTAAGTTCATTCCATACCGGACCAGACCGGAATAGGGTTCTATACATTCTCATTATGAGAAGGGTTCGTTCGAGCGTATCGAATCGAAATAGAGACTCTTTCCATATGGATCCCTATGTCCTTACATTCCATTTCGGATTAGGAATAGGCGTAATCGGACCCGCTTTTTACATATCTCTCCTTATTTTTCTTTTCTTGCAGAACCTGGGCCTAGCCCTCCCTCTTTATCAACTCGAGTCAGGAGCGACAACATGGAACTAAGCACTTGACCACTAGGTGAAGGAGTTAGAGAGCGGCTTTCATCGTTGACGAAGACCTGCGCTAATAAGACAAAGAAGTGGAAAGTCTATACCTTGAATGAATCAGTAACAACGGATTAGTAGAATGAGGGATCAAGAGACGGATAGGGGGAGGCTCGGAGGAACCTGAGTCAATTATTGGTGGACCTTACCTTGAACCTGAACTGGTCGAGAGAGCGCACCACATTTTCTAACCTTCGAACTGAAACCCCCAACTAGAGATGGAATTCCAGAACCTATACAACTCAAGCACCCAACCTATACCTTGTTCTGCTTGCTGCTCGCCTCTCTCTAATATAAAAGGGCTTATGCACTCTACTCGCCGCCTACTCCACTCCTTACCACTAAACGACGAAGCCTGGAGCGGAAGGAGGGACTTGAACCCTCAACCTCAGCCTTGGCAAGGCTATGCTCTACCATTAAGCTATTTCCGCCAGCTACGGTAGTGGCGAAGCACTACTGAGCAATTCACGTCTCACTTGAAACGGACGACTTCTGTTTTTCCGCCGGACCACACTCTTGACCTCCGATCGAGCTACGAGCACGAATAGGTAGGCTATAGGGGGGGAGGGGCGGGCTGGCATAAGGCCTTTTCAATCAATCTCCGGCCGCTCAGTTAGCTATTGGTGCGAGTTGTAAGGAGTCTTGGTCTCGAGTCAGGGACGGAATCTTTCTTTTAAGTTCAGTCATTTCCTAAGACGGCTCGCTCCTCTTATTCTACGATAATCCAATTCATTTTTCTACAAGAATTCCACGAGTCTGCTCGGAACCGGTCGATTCCTGAGCCATTCGTTCTCCCCTCTCGGTTGGCCTTTGCCAGCGACTAGAGCAAGTTTCTTACATAACCTAGAGTTCATGAACTTAAAGAACCTTTTTTTTTACCGGATTGTACACCTTGGTGTCTGGCTATGTATATGAATGTGCATAAAGAAAGGACGGGACATCTCTCTCCTTTTGGGGGGGAGAAGAGAGAGGGAAGAAGCTACAGCGGCACCTCACGAACTTCTTACTGGGTCCATCCTTAAGTATAGGCGCGAGTGTTTGGATGCACTTTGTTCATATTCTTGCTGGGAGAGAAATTGTCCTCATATTTTCCTTCACTTAATTAATCAACCCTGGAGGAGAATGGTGATGGAGATGTATTATGGCCTTCGGCCATACCTGTTCATCAACTCGAACTTCATTCTTCATAAGTTGATGTTTCTTTTGTTGCACAACCTTAATGAGATTACTTTAACACACCCTGAGGCTTAAGAAAAGATGGCCATAGTTGTGACATCCTAGCCAGAGAAGAGCAAGATACTCATATTCAAGGATGGAATCTCTGATTTGATGGGCATTCGGAACAGAGAGGAAAAGAGGAAGAAGGCTAGCTCACGAAAGAAAGCCTTGCAACTACGTTATTTAAAATCTTGCTGCCAGAGTAACGTCGCTTTCGGACAAGAGCAACTAACTCCCCTGCATAGCTAGACCGGCCTCGCCTCTTGCTTTTTGTTTATAGAAAGCGTGTTCAAGGTTCTGAAAGAAGTCCTTTCGTTTAGTACAAGATCGCACTTAAAGTGCTTTGCTTACATTAGACCAGAGGTCTATCAAAGTTGAGTTTCTCGTCCAAGAACAAATGCCTTTTCAAAAGAGAATCTCGAAGAACTAGACGATCCTTACCTAAAACTAGGCAAGACAGAAAGCAATCCTAGAACTAGAAGATGAGACCTTATAAGCTACTTCTCCTAACGACAAGTAAAGGCATACCCGAACATAAAGGAGAGCGGCTTCCCCTCTATTAGAAAAGAAGAATGGAAGTCACAAGGTTGTGCAACAATAGAAGGAATTCTCTGAGGTGAGTGCTAGGGTTCCCGACGAGTCTCAAAGGCTTCACTCACACCTGGGCAATTCTTTAGACCAATACTTGAATCTGGCAAATCAGAGGTTGTTAGAGTTCGGCATGCCCTTGACCTTCCCCAAGAAAAGGCAAGTGGAAAGGTTTGAATGAACCGGCACTAATAGAGAGTAGGACCTTTCAGTGCACTCTTCTTCGCCGCAAGAAAAGTCATCTTCGGGTTGGGACTAAAAAAAAGAAAAAGGAGATGCAACAATCTTTCTACAGTGGTCATATAGAATCCTGCTAGAATGGGAAAGCAAGCTATACCTCAAGCGGCTGGCTTCGGAAGGGCCGTTCCACCAGGCAAGTAGGATCAACAGCTGAACAGCTCGACCAAAGTCCGTCAGTCGAACGTACTCTATTTTAGACAAAGAGTCTCAACCCTGTTTCGACTACAAAGTGCTTTTAGGAAGGTAGAAGTGAGAAAAAGATGCATTTGAGCGTTCACCCTGTATTTGAGGCCAGTTTAAGGGTGGGCAGGCGGATTCACTGACATCAGACCTGAGGCTATTCCTATAATGGGCGTGCTGCCTTCTACTAACAGCTACTACTTATAGGCTCGTTCATCAAGGAAGAAAGTCAGAATCGAGAAAAGCGTTTTCTCGGGAAAATTGGCTGCCAGTGACCCTCAAGCGTCCGATTTGCATTCCATTTTGCATAAACAGCGTAAAAATGGCCTGTTTTATGCGCGAAAGCCAATCTCATTCATGCATTTTTGCTTCAACCCCGCATCCAAAGTGGGATCATTAATTGAAATGGACTTCTCAAAGTTGGAGATTGAAGCATGAGAGGGCGTCTCGTAGAAGGTCCCACAAACCATAATCCCCATTTTTGTAGACTTTTCGATAACCAGATGCGAGAAGTAGCTGGAGCACTTTGGTCTTTCCTCGAAGCCATCCCTTAGCTTAGTAGGATGGAAGGAAATGCCCAGCCTAAGGAATTGGCGTTGAATGAAGGGTGTGGAAAACTAGCTCTCTTTCATCGATCGGTATGGGGAGAACCGAGACTACGAGCAAACTAACTACCCGCTAGCAACGACAAAGGACCTCACGCTCGTGCAACATAAAAGAAGTACAGGGCAGGACTCCTACTAAGGCACTAACTCAATGGGGACGAACTAAGCTTATAAGATATAATATACAACAAATCTCCCACTTCTTTTAACATTGAGAACAAGACAGGGATGGTAGCCTGAAACAGATGAACGCTATTTCGAAATCTATAGTTGATGGGCCCTGGTTGGTTGGGGGATGCAAGAGGAAAGGAAAAGACGGAGGTAGAGCTGAGAAGGCTTCTTATAAGATATATAGGTAGGGAAGGACGAGACCTTACTAATAGCACCCGAGAAAGGGCTTAGTCCTCTTTTTAAGATAAGGTCTCGAAAAAAGGCTCTCATTTATCGAAAACGAAACTGTAGGCAATTGAGAAAAAGTTCTCTTAAGCCCTCAACAGTCTCTAAGCCGTTTTTGCCCACTCGAGGTAAAAGACATAGGGGCATCAATGGAAGGAGTTAATATGTTGATGTTTGGGTTGGGCGCTAAGAGACTAATATTCATGGGCTGACTTCGAACATTCCTCGTAGGCCTCTTCTTTTAATGCTACTTCGCTTCATTCCGAGCGGGCACTTTCGCGATCAAAGTATAGAAGTGCCCTATTAAATAGAGTCACAGAAAAGGGCGTGTGCGATCCGATCCCAGTCTGTGTAAGAAGGAGCGGCTGGGACACCATCTAAGGGTTGTTAGGAATGTTTTCATCTAAGACCCTACTAAGTGAATCCATCGGCCTCAGAGAGAAAAAAGCACAAGCATGTATAAATTTCTTCATTAAATCTATATATGAGATTCTCCCTATTCAGTAGGTACTAAAATCGTTAGGAAGGAAGTCGACTCTTTATTGAGAACCTCGAGAACCATACTTTTTGCTAAGGCACATAGGCCGGCACGCGAACATGAGGAGAAGCGGACTTGGGCGCAGGACTTCTCTTTTTAAGACTCGATTCAACCATTTCTCCTTTATGACTCCTTTAATGGCACATCTTAGTTATATCGCCCCCGAGGGAATGAAAGGCTCGATAAAGCCTATAAGAGTTCTCCCACAAAGAACTAACAGAAAAGCCGGGTACAGGGAAGGAAGACTTCATTATATAATTATATATATATAGAATTATTTCATTATATCGAGACCAAAGTTCGTCGTCCTCTTGAATTGTTGGAAGGCACAGTAAAGAGTGTGGTCACCATTTGCGATCGTCAACAGCCCTCTGAGAGGAATGAAAGAGGGACGCCCCTTCTCATCCAACTGAGAATGAAAGTCAAAGCTCACCCGGCGGGCTAGGATTTTTTTAAGCCATAGACAGAATTCTATTAAGCTCCCACCTATGCTTCCCATTTCTAGTGAGTTCCATTCACCACTTCAAGTCTTTCTTTATATAGTTAAAGAACTGATTGAACTAAGGAATTCATCCTGAAGACTAAGAGGATTTAATCTCTGTCCCCAGCCTTCCCTATCTCGCCTGTCTTACTTACTATTGATTCCTTCTACCGAAGGAAAAAGAGTCTGACACCCATTAAGCAATGCTCCCCGCTAGGGAAGCTATAGCCTTTGTCTCGGTCCATAAACATAAGAGAGCAGAATATTTGGGTATAAATCCATTTTAGCCAATCACTACCAAAACGTAAGCCTTGACGCTCTACCTTCTGATGTTGATGCTGCGGAAGCCACTGATTATGATTCAAGTCAGTTCAAATAAGCCTTCGATTCGTATGTCTCTTGATTACGATTCAACTGGAGCGGATTCAATTGGCTAAAAGCCGTGGTCCCTTCTCTTATAGGCGATGCCTTCCTATTATTATATTATTCTAGGATTTTCTCTTCCTTCGGGAGTAGTATATTCTTGATAAAAGCTTTCAATTTCTCTTTTTATTATCTCTTCTCTTCCTTATGTACCCCAGTTTGCTTAGGGGATCTATGACTGTACTGCTTCGGATTGCTCTGTAAATACTACCGACTGCTTCGCCTGCTCGCTTTGACAGCTCTGGGGACAGATACCTTTTCAGTAAAAGAGGCATACTCAAAAGGTTTATTTCGATAATCATATTTGGAAGTCCATGATTAATAAAGTAGCAAGCTTCCTCTTCTTTGAGATGGGTCCTAACCCAATTCTCAAGTTCTGAAACTCCTTCTCAATCTGCTGTGCCCATCTCGTACAGCATAAGCTGGGCACATAAAGTCAATCTTTCTTATTCGAAATAGCGATTGGTAAGAGCGAGCCCCAAAGAAGAGGCAGGAGAAGGTCAGCCCACAAATTTTGAAAGCCCTTAGCACCCAAAAAGTGCTTCTAGGCTCCTTCGTCGCCCCTTGTAGGCTAAAGCCCCTGTTGAGGCTCACTTCGTTCCTTTACGAGCCAACCGTCTTTATCAGCCATCGAAAAGTCGACAGACCTCTTTTCTTTCAGAACCTACATCGCCCCTAAAAACAAAAAAGAAAAATGGTTCTAAGCAGAGAAAAATCAAACGAATAACGTAGAGTTAGAACAGATCTACGGACTCTTGCTGCGGAGCTAGCATTCACGACAAGAGAAAGAGTAGGCTTAGAGGAGACGTTTTGATTAGGTTTTCTTTTTATTTGAAACTTTCAGTTCATTTTTGCCATTTATATATTCCGCTCACAAGCGGCTTCAATAGCCCAGCACAAACCCGTTTTCGAGTGGAACAAAAGTCTAGGTCTACCTATGGAATATCAAACGAGCTGGGCTCAGGGTATTAGGCTGACCCCTATTTTAGATAGAAAGGTCAGCCCTGATCCAGTAGGTAGAATAGAGGGTGGAAAAAGCGCGGGGAAGCTGAAGATGTAGAGATAGAAAGAAAGCTTTTTTCGTGGAGATTGACTCATTGTAAAGGATATATAGCATCTTACAACCGAAATGGAACTATGTTTTTTCTTCTTTTGGAGGGGAATACGTTTGTCTATCTCGTAACGGCTAGAATAGAAATCCTAAAACTTAACCAGTATCTTGTCTATCAAGCAAGTCCCCTCTTCATCTCTTCTCAATTATCTACCTCCTCTATTGCATGATCACTAATTGGACCTACCATCAATAAGCCAGTATGGGGCGTACTGAACCTAGCTAAGCGAAATATGAATTCCTCCCATGCCTAATCAATAGGCTCCACTCCAATAGGATATAGATAGGTGAGAAGATCGAAACTAAAAGCAGGGCTTGGCGTGGGACCGGAGCTGGAAGACTCAGGGTTGGTAATGGTCCTCGTGCACCTTACTTCTTTCATTTTAGTATTTCGTACTCTTATATGAGGTCAGTAAACGATTTACTAAGCAAAAGAAAAAGAAAAAAGGGCCCGTTCTGATATGGATTTAGGAGGTTTTTTGCATCCTTTAGAACAGGCTTTCGCAGGGACCAAGATGGGAGAGGAGGGTATGAAGATAGCTAAACGTTGTGTGACAATCCGCCCTTTGCTTTCGATCTTGTTCTCAGCTCTGAGTGCAGGGAGGTGTGCTTATTTTCATACATTTCTCCTTGCTTTTTGATTCGTTTTCTCTTTTCTTCAATGAATGGAAGACCTTTCTTCGTATGGTACCTATGATCGAGCTATTCCTACTCTTTCTTTACTGAAGAAAGCCATAAGCGTGGACATGCAACCTGTGTGGTTAAGCATAACGCTAGCGTTCCGTTTCTTCTGAACCAGGATCAAAGTCTGATTTTGACTATGATTGGGCCCTACATCGGTCCCATTGATGGAAGGTAGGATGCAAGCTGGTCATGGAGGGCACCCCTATTGATCCTCGTCATCTCAAATGCTCGAGCTTTATACCAGCAGTACACTGATCCAACTAGAGATTAAACCTGACGCTCGCCTGCCCATGCGCATCCCTCTGAAAATGATGGTTGGAAGCCGCCCCCACCGGGCTACATTAAGGTCAATGTTGATGGAGCAATTGAAGGTGCAAGAGCAGCAGCAGGCATAATCATCAGGGATCATACAGGTGCTCTTTTATCCTATGCGACGGTTTGCCAATTTCTAGTTCTAATCAAGCGAAATCTCGAAGTTGAAAAAAGAATTCTTCGGTATCTTAAGTGTCTCCTGGAAAAGGTATTGGATATGCCTCTAATAGACATCCTCTTGTTTCTGCCTATGAAGATGCGGATTGGGCCGGCTTACCGACAGACGGATAGGAGGTCTACGACTGGTCACATTTTTCTTTTTAGGTGGAAATCTTGTGACGTGGCAGAGTAAGAAGCAAACAGTTGTCGCACGGTCGAATGTAGAAGCAGAGTATAGAGCAATGGCTCACACCGCTTGTGAGCTTATTTGGCTTGTTAGGACAGCCAGCATGAAAAAAGATCCTAATTGAGAATTCCACTCTCATCTGCTTGAATTTAATATACTACTTCCTATTCGATACAAAGCAAGAAAGAAACTAGTCCGAAAGGAAGGGAAGGAAGAGGTAGTTAACAGAGGAAGAAAGCCTAAAGCCATTGGACAACCAAAGGAATGGAATTGAGTTGAGTTGAGTGAGAAGCCCTGTAAGTGCCTAGCCATGATCCAAGAATATATCAAATTGAGTCTTTAGGTCAGAAAGAACCTTATGTGCTTTGTTGTGACATCAAAAAGGGCATTCGTGAGATTGGCCTCCTTTCTTCCCCCGCCTGAAATCGGGTTGGTCTTCATCCTTACCAGGGGGAATAAAGAACCATCAGTCTCTTCTTGCCGTGCCAGTGGACCACGAAGCTTTGTCTACAAAGACATTGATTTTCGCTGGTCTATCGATTTCACTGCCGGTGCACTTTCTCGTTATGAATGAAACCCCTTCCTCTGTGCCTTATTTTCCGGTACCGGTAGCGAATAGTACATAGCTATTGGAGTCTCTTATCGGATCCGTTAGCGGGTAGTAAACTTGGCAGGGAGAATAATACGCAGGTCAGGTGCCCGCCTATGCAACTAGTTTAGTTCATTTTCGATAGTTGATTCGATATCAATCAGATTCGGGAGAAAGAGCCGCCAGGTCGTCACCAATATTATCTGAGGTCGGGATCAAGAGTGCTATCCAGGCAGGTCACGTCACCCTATATAAGAATAAGAAATAGGTGGATCTCAACTTCGTGACTAACTCGGTCAGTGTGCAAATCATCCCAAAGTGTCTTCTTACTCGGCCTGGTTACAAATCGGTAATTGGATCGGCAGGTAACAGGCTGTATCTATCCTATCTGGGTTCAATTCCTTGAGTCCTACCCGCGATTAATTTCTTCGATGCTTGCTCGGAGCGGCTATGTCTCCATGGTTTGCAGACATTATTTAATGCCCCAGGCTTGGTTGTTTTGTGGGTCAACTTTTCACAGCAAGATCATTGTGCCATGACGAGTACCGCCCATAGTCATCAAGTCGACGAACCAATACCACCTCAATTCTTTGGGTTCTTTCAAATCGACGATGGATGCAAGGCCAGCCAAGGCATCGGCCAACTCATTGTATTGTCGTCCTATGTGGGAGAATTGAATATCTTGAAATAGATTGGCAAGCGCTTCAACTTGTTCAAGATATGGCAGACGGTGCGGCTCCCGGACTTTCCAGTCGCCTCTGGCTTGGCTGATCCCCATTGCATAGTCAATCCCTTCGCATCTGTTGTTACCGGCTGTGAACGACCTATAAGAGTCAATGTCCTTTTGAGATGGGCATTCTCGGAAGTTGGAATCCTCATCCTCTGAGTCAGGGGCTACCCTCTTCTATTCTAGATCTGGGAACCTAAAAGGAATAAGGGTTCGGTACCGGATGGGTTGTAACTGCTGGATCTGTCCCTTGTTAACGAGTGAAGGAAGGTTGTGCAACAAAAGAAAGCTATTCGACTTAGCCGGGAAGCTTGGCTCAAAGAAAATAGGAAAGCCTGTTTCTTAGTTTCCAGAGTTGGTTCAGGAAAGTCAAATCTCTAACTTCGAGTTGAAAACGGATTCTCTGGTTTCGTTTGATGCGTTGTTCTCTTACTTTTGTGACAGTAAGAAAATACCATATGATTAAAGGTCTAAATCCTTTTCATACAGGATTCTTGCCTTTAACCTAGAAAATTTGACTAAATTTGGGTAAATAGCAAAAGATTGACTCTTTCCATTTACCATACGGTATTCCCTTCGACTTGGTTGTGTTAGTCCCTTGTTTACAACCAGGATAAAGTTTATATCCTTATCCATATCCCCCAATATCCAACCATAACCTAGGGTTTCCTCCCATAAGTTAGGAAACTCATTATGGTCGGTTAAACACGGAGGAGTATACCCTGGTTCTCTCTTACCAACTGCCATATCCCATAACTGTAACTGGTAACCAAACCTCAGGTATTCTACTTTCTCGTAGCTACTAGAAGATGGTCGCCAATGGGTCATGACGATAGGAAGTTGAAAGAAAGAATCCAACTCTTAATAAAGTACGTATGCAGAAGGGTCTTTAGACACCCATAGCTCAAGCAGTCTTCCCATTTACTAATTCTTCTCTGGGAAAGAAGCTTTGTTTACGGCCAGTAGATCACCGAGCCTTCCTTTTAAGACTTTCACTGCTTGAGGAGGAAAAGGCATCGAAAGATGTTTCTCAGCTGTCAAAAAAGAGAAAGACTAAGACATGTTCTGAACCATAACGACAAGCAGGCAGAGAAAGAGAAGGATCAATCAGTTCTGGCACAAGACAATCCTGATTCAATTCCCGAAAACCTGACACCAGCAGTTTCTTCTGGGCATGTCCCTGAGACTGAGATGAGTGCCTTACTTCCTTCCTGAACTAGATTAAAGACGCGTTCGTTAACTGCGAGGATTTGAAAACAAAGCTCATCTAATCCAACCAGGGGACGAAGTGAGAGGGTGCGGGCTCTACGTCAAAATGGAAGAGAACTTGGAGAAGACATTCCACAACTATGCAGCCAGCCTGTATCCAGAAACCAGGGAAATCTGGGAGTCATGAACCCCCGAGTGGATCCATCAACGAGGCTCCAACAATTGGACAGCCTCAACGCGCAAGCTCCTCACTCCACAAAAAATGAAGATAAAGATGTGGAAGTTTTTCCTGATACTAAAATGCATTTACGTGAACTCCTCCGCCAACACAAACCTGGCATACTTCTATAACTCGGGATTTAATCCCATAGAGATGAGAAAGATTTCGCTTGTAAATTCCAATTTTCATTCCATCTCGATCTAGTCAAATAGCAAATTAGAAACTTGGGAGAAAGATTCCTGAATAGCTAAAGCCAAAGAAAGACCAGTAATGACATACTCTACAACGAGTAGAAAAGAAGGTGCCTAGGTTGGAGTCTGCATACTGAATATGATAGGAATTTTAGTCGCTATCGATAGGCAAGAGCCTTTTAGAAAGGTATGAGCAAGCAAGTCAGATCCTACTAGAAAAGAAAAGAGGGGATTTAGACTAAAGACGATTGAGTCAAACCAAATCTGTCTGATGCCCATAGCTCTCGTCCGACCGCCTGTCCTTTCCTGCTGAGTAGCTGAACTCCTGGCATGTCAGCCAAGTCTTTCTATGGACTAGTTTTCTCAATAGCCTTCCTTATGGTTAGATCCTCTTTTTCTTCTCTTATGGGGATTTATGCCTTTTATTCTGGTTCTGGCGATCTATTCTCTTCTTCGGATCTCTCCACGGCTAACGTTCTTTGATGATTACATTTCCGTGGGGCAAGCATATTCTTTCTCATAACACACGAGTGTAGAGCACTGTTAAGCCATTTATGGGAACCCATTCCCCCAAAGCTGCCTTTTACAACCAATTGTTTGGAACAACATCCGCAATAGTCAAGGAACCTTTGCCAGTTATCGAACTATGAAGATTATCCTCATTTTTTTGATTGCCGTTTAATAGGCCGGCACAGCCCAGCGCCCCTTTTATGGTGTTGGAGGAAACCGTGGATACTCTCAAAAAAGAAGCCATGGTTTTCTCAACGATATTGCAATTCGTTATTTGTGGACTAACAGTTGGTATTCCTTGGCCTGTATTTTCTATTAACATTCACTTTAACGTTAAGATATTACATTTTACCACATTCAACTAGTGGGTTTACCACGAATGTACTTTCAACAACCAGGAATATTCTAAACCCTTTTATTAGGTTTAGATTCATTGACTTAGTGGGTGGATTGGGTAATGTATCTGGAACCATGAGCACCGTATAGAGTTTTTCGAAAGGTGGTGTGCCTTTCTTTTTTGAGTTTATTAACTGAACAAGCTCGCCTTACTGTAGCCGCCGAAACGAGGGCGTCCTCGTCAAGCCGCATCGCTTTCTGACTTCCCAGACAAAGAAAAAGACTGGACCACACTCGTCGATCTTGCTCGCTCTCGTTCCATTGGCTTTCTATTCTATAAGTAACCTTAGGCACCCACCTCATAATGTACATATTCTTCTTCCTTCGTCGCACCTCCAGAATCGTGATGCGAATCGTGGGTCTCTGTCGGACACGATGCGTTGACTGTGGAACTAAGACCTACAACTTCGCCAAGGCCTATAGTATAGGGAAAGGGCAAAAAGGTGAGCTTCGTTAGTCGATCCCCAACAGCATACTAGACCTGACACTCATCAAATGGAGTCGAGATAAGTTCAGTCACTAGGGGCAGACATCAACTTTACTAAAGAAAGACATCCCGATTGGCGTCAGCGGACCCACCGTCGTCAGGATGATGCTGGACTTCTGATGGAACTTCAAAATGAAAGCCAATCAAGAAAAGGTGCTCCAACGAGCAAATAAGAAAGTAGCTTCGCAACCTCAGCTCTCACATGACGTACACGGTGAGGAAAGCCTTCTACTAATTCAGACAATCATCATTTTCCAAAAGTGAAAGCCTTCTAATTCTAATTCTCCCGCGCCAAGCGAATAATGTTGGTCTGGAAAAAAAAGAAGAAAGCGGATACCCGAAGAAATTCTCCGAACCAATGTTCAAGCCTCACCCGTGGAGTTGAAAACGGAGTTGAGAGATGAGTGTTGAATGCTTCTGGTTCTGTCTACTTTGATGATTGAGACCCGAGAGTGACTGAAGGTGGTTCATCCAGTGAAAGCGGTTAAGGCTTGCAGACCTGGATTGAATATCTTGAAATGGAAGCCTAATAAGAGGTTGGAGGCAGTTTGGAGTACAAAAGAGTTTCAGTACTCACTGGTTCAAATAGTCACTTCGGGACAGAGATAGTGAATCCTTTATCTTCGGTAAGGAAAGTTCTCGCAGTTCAGAGAAGAGATCAAGATGACTACCAAATTCATACCAGAATCATTGATTGTACTAGCTTCAAATCAATACCACAATGAGAGACATTCGATCCCAGAATTCGCTCTATCCCACCTCCAATTAGATGTGTTAAGCATATAGCATAGCTAGCCTGTTTGGACTCTTCAAAAGCAAAAGAAAAGGAAGGATAGACGGCAGACGGTGACCGGCTTTGCGAGACCGCAGTCTACTCTTGGCGTCGCTTTCTCTTTGGGAGAAGTTTCAATGAATCCCGACATTCTCATTGACAAAGAAACCCGTCGTCCTTATTCGGGGTTTTTAACGATTCTTCACCCAGATCACCCGAGCTTTCTAAATCAAAGGTTGTTGAGGGCCCTAAATTCTTTGAAACAGATTCAGATAGAGTTTCCCCCGTCCTAAATCACGCAGACGATGATGGAAAGAAAATAGGGGAGTCCACCTAGAGGTTCCTACTGCTGAATATGCTTATGATTCCAGCGATGAACTCTATCTAATAGACGAAGATCTTGTTCATGAAGTACTCCACAACTATCAAAAAGGAACGAAGTGACTTGAGTGAACGGAGTGAACGAAAGGAACGAAGTGACCTACTATACTAAAAGAAAGTCGCAACCTCGGTAAACTTAAACCTTGATGTTATGTTCACGAGAAGGAAGGATAAAGAAGTGCTGGTCGAGAATTGCCTTTATACCTACTTCCTTGCAATGACTGCCGCCAGAGGGATAATTGCCACGCTAGGAGTAACGGTATAACACTTTTCTAAAGGCAAAGATAGGCCTTATTACGTTTCCGGAGGAACCTTTATTGCCAGGGCTTGCTTATCAGAACGGAGAGGATAATTCTTCTTGCTCTCGTACAGGATTGGACCCATAAGACCTTGGTTGTTCTATATAAGAAGTTCTTTCATTTGTTATTGACACTTGTGTCTTGTAACATGAGTTTCGTTGCGAAAGCCCAACACATGAGAGGTCACAGGACAGGTCTGACGCCTAATAGGCAGACGAACCCTTCCTCTCGGATCTGACCGCACCGCTTGGTAAGCAAAACAGAATGTGGTGTTTCGGTCAAGTGCTGAAGCAGAGTATAGAGCTATGGCTATAGAGCTATGGCTCATGTTACAAGTGAACTCATGTGGATGAAACAACTGCTATGTGAGCTTGGATTAGAAAGAATCGAGCCTGCCACTGTTGCTATTACTCTTATCAAATGTTCAATTGCAAGTGAAGGGATCATCGATTCCACAGAGGATCCAAGTCCAAAGGATGAGGCTTCAAGCTATTGAAGAGAGGCAGGACAATATAATAGGACAGGTAGAATAATGGATAGATAGGTATAGAGAAAGCTAGCTAGAAAGCTAAGCAAACAACGCAATGTCGCGTTAGAGCGCTACGTACGAGAGAATGAACGCGCACAGCGAACAAAGCGATAGCGCGATGCAAGGGAGGGCTAGGGTGGAGAAGGGACTGAAAGCTATACGATAGCCAAGGACGGTTGGAAGGTTAAGTAATCCATAGCCATCAGACTGCACCGATCCATCGAAGTACAGTTCCTCCCATGGGCTTCGGAGACATGAACCACATCGCAAGGGGCCTGAGAGGGACAGCCCCGGGAAAGAAAGGAACGGAGAGCAATAGACTGGATGAGTTCTACCCTTAGATTAGGGCAAACTGATAGACGAAAGGGGCTTCTCAAGAGCTGCAGCTATAACTCGACTTCCATCTTAGCTTAGCGCATGGAAGGGCACGAAGATGAGAATCAGAGAAGGGGGATTTCGAAGAATGAAATTCAAGGGTGCTGGGGAAGGTTGGAAGAACGGCATGTATAAATCGTCAAATTGAGACAAGCAAGCCTCAAGCTAGGGTTCCCCATGACGAATCAATTGTGTCGGGCGAAAAGGCCGGGGCAGGAATTCGGTATGCAGTGGTCCTATGAATGGGTTGACTAAGATAATATAAAGTCTACGGTTAGGTTAAACAATATCCAACAAAGACCGTAATTACATACATAACATAGTCATAGCGGAAACTATCAAAACGAGTAAGCTAGGTTGCCTATGCCTAAAGCCTGTCTACTCCTAACAAGTCTCAAGATAGAAGTGACTTTCTAATAGTATGGCTGGAATCAGGTTATCCTATGCTAATGGAGGGCTGGCTTTACGCCTCTTTTAAGTTATCTCAAGAAGTTACCGTCAAAGAGAGAGCCATGGCTGCTCACACATTGTTAGAGCGGGAAGGCTTGATCTTCATTTTGCGTTGCATGAACCTTTCAATGGGTTGTTTGGCTATTAGATTCTCACAGACAGGCAGCAAGTCGAAGAAAGGCCTTGACGCCTACTAGTTAAGGAACAGCAGTTGTGCTTTCTTAGAATCATCCTCAGAGGGAGCCCATTACAGCACCGGGATACAGAACAGAAAGGCAAATCATTGGAAAGTCTTATCATCAGGTTTGATACTAAGATTCGAGCATTTAATCGACAGAATTTGCATTTAAAGCCAGGTCTAAGTGATTCATAACTAATCTTCCCTTCGTCGCTGTAAGTTCCATGCCCTCATTCTCCCCATTCTCTATCTCTCTAGAACCTTGGAGTTATATGCTTTCCCCAGAGCTGTTATGTTCATATGCTTGCCATGAGAAGGGACTTGTATGGTCCGGGTTGCATCAATTTCATAAGATATATATATTCTATTCAAGCTGATTCGACTGTTTTCTTTGCAGCTCCCGATTATCTGAAATTCACAATGAACGCCACTGAGTTCCCATCTTAAGACTATTACGACTACATAATTGTTGGCGATGGCACAGCTGGGTGTCTATTTAAGCAACATTGCCATAAATACAGGGTCTTGTTGCGCGAGGTGGCGTGCCTTATGGGAAGTGGGAAGCCCAACTTGATGAGCCAAGATGGGTTCTTGCCCACCCTCTTGCAGGTCGATGCGCATGACTCCCCTGCCAATCGATCTATTAATTGGTATAGATGGTGATGCCTCCTCCGATCTGATTGGTTAGTGGCAATCCATTACTGTAATAGGTTGGCGTTCTTCCACTCCCGAACCAGCAACCCCTTCTTATGCTGCTTGCAACTCCGAGGTTTCTGATTGACTTCACTTTTTCCAGGAATAGCCAGGGTCTTTAGACGAAAGAAAATCCATGGAAACAGACACCCAAGGTCTCTCTGGAATAGGCAAAGGCTGAAGCAACCCCGCCTCTTTCTTCCTCTCAAGCTTATCAAGCTGACATACGAGGCAAGATTTGACATAGGCCTAGAAGTCGTCCTCCATCTTTAAAGCGTCTTCAACCCAATACCTGGGCACCAAGCCCTCCTCAACTTGCTGCACAAGCTTCACCCAAACGATTTCACTCAAATAGGTGCGTGACTCTATCAAAGGATGGAACAGAACTCCAGTTAGCTCGTCATTCTCCTAGTGGTTGATTTTTCCATATGGTAAGGTTGGTGCATTGTTATTGCCCGTAGCTACCTTCATTAGCTGTCCCCGACTGAGCTTAAAAACCAGCCTGGTGTACATGCTTAGGGCTAGTCTCCTGTTCGAATAGGTTTTGGCAGCATCATTTAGGCGAGTTGTTGGAATCCGCTTTGCGCAAGCTTTCCCGGCATTTTTGGATGACATTTATGTTTATGTCTTTCAAATATTCTTTTTGTAAGGTTCGACTTAAAACGGACAAGAGGAATTCTCTTCATGGCTTTCTGGAAGTTCGGCTAACTCTTCCCTTTAGAGTGAGTTTTGAACGTTCTTAGCGAAACTCTCGGCGATTGAAGGGCGTAAGGTTCATCAAGCAGCAGCTCACCAATCTGTTTTATGATCAATCAATCCGGGTGCGGGAGAAGGCGAAGCGTATGGGTTATTGGAAAGGTAGTGGGCACAGTAAGCATGAGTCGATTTCAGGATGACGACTGCTATGTTTAGCTTTTGTCACACAAAAACGACATTTTCTGTTCTTAACAAGAGTGACCTTTTCGCTTGGGCTTAAGCGCGTAAGCAGCATGGTCATCACTTTCTTTGATTTGATCATGCATTACGGTAATAACTCAGCGCGCAGCAAGACCTCTTCTCGCAATTGACGTTAATACATTATCCACCTGTCGCTAAATGCCAGATTCCAGAAAATGTCGTTTGATTCATCTAAATTCTTATATGTTTGTAAAAAAAAATGTAACTTGAATGTGTAGGAAAAATGCCTATTACCCATACCATAGTTACAGGAAATCGAGATTTCTACTTAGAGAGGATCGCTTATGGGATCGTTCTTGACACGAAATTGGCGATTGTTAGCGGACGGCTGCACCTCATCATTGCTACCCTCGAAATGAATTGGCTAGCTAGCTAGAATATGCATGTCGCTTCTCTGAGCACTTTGACTCACTACTACTTTCTTCCCGTCCCTTTTTCAATTGAAACTAAGCTTGAGCCGCCTAAGAAACAGCTTTCAGTCGCGGTCGCGGATCAGGAGAGAGTGACTTGTGTGACGCATCTATATCTGGGAAGAATCGGGTAAGGGTAAGTTCGCTCTACACTGTCCCTTAGATTGGGAAGGACATAGGCTCGGCACATTTCGTAGCTATCATCGTCGCGTCCGTCAAATTCAGGCGTTGGTGGTGCGGGTGGCAGCTTTTCGGTACATGGCCTTGCGTTGTCGTCAGCCGTACGCCGTTGAGCAGCAGTCTTTAGAAGCATGTCATCTATGAACGATCCGATGAAACTAGAGATGGAATAAAACCTAGCTTTTCGTCACGCGAATTAGCCGCCAGTCTTTGAGGTCGCCTTCCTCTCTTCTTAGATCAACGAAGGCTCCTTTCATAAAAAATGGATCTTTTCGAAATCTTTATCTGGTGCTGTCTCCCGAGTTTGCCCGCTGAGCTCGCAGAACAAGATCCCTTCTCAGCAAGAAGTTCCAGTCCCTTGTCTTTCATCATTATGCATTCAACGCTTCCGAATGAGTCGGTTCAAGGAACTCATAAACATAAACCCCAACAAGAGAGTTTCATCCAGGATTGCCAGTTTCTGCTACAGTCGTTTCAAACTGGTCAGCGAACCACCAGTTTAGGGAAGAACTCAGTCATTGAAAGACGTCCCCCTAGTGCTTCAAACACGAGTCGAAAAAACCTCAAAACATTCCCACGATCCGATATTGCTAGATAGCTCTTCCTCCTATCTTATCTATACTGATGAACGAAAATTCGTCATAAAAAATACGCGTTATTTACAAGACCTTCAAAAGATTGAACGGACTACTTCTACTTGAATAGATTCTATTCTCTTGTTTATCGAGGCAATACCGCGCTTGTCAAGCTCTTTCGTCGACTGCACGACTTACCAATGTAATCAGCGACTTGATCGGGACTCTATCTCATCCCATTTATGATTATGAATCATGCCTCTTGTTGGTTTGACGGAATTGTTGAAACATTTTGCATAGACCTAGATAGGCTGGCTATCTATGAACATCGAGTTGTATACAGATGAACCTAGGCAGACCTAATCTACGATCAGAGTCTAATCCCATACAGAGTATGTTCAAATAAGGAAAGGAGACGCAAAAAAGCATTTATTCTCTCACCGGCTAGATTGCTCTGTAATGTAGCTAATTCATTCCGGGGTCATTGAGTCCGGCTTCTCTACGTCAGTATCCTTTTCTCGAAAGCTGAGGCTCCAGAAAATGCTGGATTCTCTATGGAAAGCTTCAAGAATTGTCATCCTAAACAAGTCTCTCATCTTAGCTTAGTCAGGCGCAGGGATGTCATCTCTAACGCGTTAAGAAGACATGAAAAGCGGTTTCACATGGCGTTCGAGTATCCGCTCCTAGTCTTTTGCCCGTTGGAGTCAAAAGACCTGCTGCTCCAACTCCCTCCAGATGTCCTCTTGGTTGACCTAAGCAGCTTTGATTTCAAACGAAGGCAGGGCGTTAAGCAGAATCCTGAGCTAGTGGTAGTGGCTCTATTGACTATAGCCGTCCCGATGTGAAATCGTCTATCCGTAGACGCAGATGCAGATCTTATCCCCTACGGACTAAAGCTTGAATTTCGGGGTTGGAATCTATCTTGAAGCTTTTTATACGGCTGTCATTATGAGAAAGAACCTAAACCGAAAAGAAAAAACCTCCGTTACTCCACCCACTTATTCATCTATTCAGGCCTTTATGCTACGTCCACATCTCGAAGTCTATTCGTTACTGGAGCCTAAGGCCGATTGCTGCAGTCCTATTACAGCCATCTAGTATGAGTTTCCTAGTCCACATCCTGCTGCATCTCCTACTGCACCTGATGGTCATCAATCCGCTCTCAAGTACTACACTCGCCGGCCCAAAGCAGCTCCTTCAGCGGATTTCCCATAATCTTCTCCTCAGCCGAGTGTTCCTCCTGATCAGGAAGCTCCTATTGATTTATGAAGAGGAGTTCCTGTACTACTAATGGGTTCCTTCCCTCGGTCAATGCTGTATCTACTGATTCCAAGGTGAAGGAACCTACTCAATTTCGATCCGCTCAGAAGAATCCACGCTGGGTTGCTGCCATGCATGAAGAGATTGCTGCCCTCTATCAAAATCAGACTTGGACGTTCCCCGTCCTTCGGATAATCAAGTTATCGGCTGCAAGTGGTTATACAAGAGAAAGTCAAAGTCTGATGGGACTATTGATCGCTACAAGGTTCGCGTGGAGGCTACAACCAGCAAGAGGGTAAACGACTATGATGAGACATTCGGTCCAGTTATCAAGATGGCCACGGAAGATATAAAACACCTTGCCCTGAGGTCTCCTATCCTATTGGTATATACTCTTACAAGGTGATGCCTTTTGGTCTAAAGAATGCCGGTGCAACTTACCAGCGAGCAATGACTAACATTTTCAAAGAACTTCTTCATCACGAGGTTGAGTGCTATGTAGATGACCTCGTTCTACAACTTGAGTAAGGCTGACCCAGCCATAGCTGACTCCGGCGGTGTTCAATTCGTTGGGCAAAGAGGTCATCTCCTAGGTCAAGGATATATATCACTAGTTTCCCAATTTCTTTAAGCCAAAGACCCTACAGCAAAGGCATTCATCCACAACGTTCCTGTTTCTTTCTCACTCAGGACAAGCAGGTACTTGACTCCCGGCAGGCGATAAGTAATAGCAACGTCGCCAAGACAAAGACGAGAGCGATTTCTTACTTTCTCTTCCTATCGGAAAACAAGAACCTGCCAGCTAACTTCTCTCTAGTGGGCTTCACTTGTACGCTATCCTTTCTGATCTTCAAGCTTCAAAGAAAGATCTTGGTCCTCTAAGCGGGATTGAAGTTTTTCGGTCTCCGGGTATGCATCTAACTCAGCAAGAAGTATGCCATGGATTGTTCCGCTGTCACAACCTGTGTGATTCCTAATGCCAAGCTGTATTTTCATGATGGTGAGCTGCTATCAGATCCATCGACCTATAGGAGTATGTATGGTGGGTGGTCTCCAGTACTTTACTCTGACTCGCCTGGGGAGTTCGTTTGCTGTTGGACTTGTAGATGAGACTTTACAGCCTCAGGTCCCCCATTTAGTAGCTGCTAAAACGTATTTAGAGATATCTAAAGGACTAAAAAGGAAACCTTGCCATTACTGCCTACCCCTATTCTATTAGTCAAGCTTGGCAACCCCTACCTCTTAAAGCGGAAGTAAGGTATTAATGCTGGTGATGTTACAGATCGTCGCTCTACTATTGGCTTTTGTGACAACAAGAGTGCTATCCAAATAGCACACAATGATGTGTTTCATGAGCAGACGAAACATATCGAAATAGCCTTACTCACTTAGGTCGTTCGCTATCACTTTCTATAGGGTTCAATGCCTAACATTTCCTCAGAGCTTCAGATCGCGGATCTTCTTACGAAGTCCCACACCATTGTTTGATTTCGATACTTAACTTAGTATCCAAACTCTCGAAAGATCGGCCTTGAGGCATCTTTACTTTTAGGGAGGGAATTTCTCATTCCTTAAAAGGGCGCGCGGCATAACCATCCCTTCTAATAGTCTCAACAAAGGTTTCGTTCCATTTCCAAGATCAGTCAGCCGCTTCCGCTCAATTTTGTGTGAAAGCACTATGGTTTTCTTCGCATTACTTAACTTAAGAGGGCTCAAAAACCGATCCCTGGACTAAACTAAGAAAAATTCCTAGTCTTTCCTGGGTGCTTGCAGGTTGAAGATGGGCTAGAGCTTTCTCACGATCTGCGATTTATGCCTTGGTAGGCTTTCGTTCATATAGAATCCATGTCCTAGGTGGAATGTGTCAGTAGGTTGGGTTAGGTTTCGATGTAGTGAAAGCATTTTCCGTATGAAGGCAGTTTACCCAGTAGTTAACCGGAAGCGGTGGTAGGCGCGCCTTAGTTTTCTAAAAACCAAAGGACAGTCGGATGGAGAGGGTCTTTAGACACTACAAGTAGTACAGGCCGCGGGAGTGGGAGTGTAGTTCCACTGATTCAAGAGAAGCAGTCGGAAGGTTGGATTCAAGAGAACCAGGTCCGGGAGTTGAGCTCATTTAGAGGAAACAAATCATTCTTCTTAGGCTGCTTCGGACTTCTATTTTGATCATCTTTCACTTCTCTTACGTCCTTGAATTTGAGTTTCGTCTTTTATTGATCATATTGTTGCATATGTCTTAATTGATTCATTTTGCTGCTATATGAGACTGCACTTTTTCAAAACCCTCGCCTTATCTTAGGTGCCTTCCTCTCGACGTCGCTTATGAGCTGCCTTACGTCATTAGTGGCATCCCTTAACTTGGTAAAGATATATATTACTATTGGAATTGAATATATAGCCGGATATGTATGGAAGATCCAAAGCTAGCACGAGTAGATCCAGGTCCAGATTCAGTCGTTAATCCTGCTGACCAAGTCAAAGCTTCAGCAGTGGCTTTTGTCTAGTATAATAGTCTTGCGATCCGGTAGTGGGGGAGTCGATAACCCCACCAGTAGCTGCAGAAGCAGTTGTTTCACAAATTCAAACCCTTTGGTGCCCGGAAGACCCTGCATCTAACTCAGAAACACCGGCATAAAGCTAAAGCATCTGAACCCGTTTAATGTATGCATATTCATTCCTATTTCGCTACAAAAATGCAACATATGGATCTCTCGAAGTCCTCACATAGCACTTTACCTATGAACAGGCACTGCATAAGGGACATCCGGAACGGAATCACGATCACTTCTCGTAACTGCATGACGCTTGTGGTAATAAACAACTGGATCAGCACTGGCCATCTAGCTACAACTACCGAAAAAAGAAAAACTAGCTTTGGGAAGAGTTTACTACTTATATTAGTAAGTCAAGAACAGAGGCTGGTTCGGTAACATATACAGGCTTTGTCAAGGACATGTGAATTACAGGGGAAAGAAAGTTATATTGACTTTAGTCAGGTAGCTCTGACTGAAATGTTATAGTGACTTTTCCCTTGCCTTGGATTTGCGGCAGTTCTTGGTGCTATATCCACTAATGATGATTCTACTCCTGCTGCGGCTGCCCTTCGGAAAACGAGGTACACATTCTATGAGTGTGGAGTTCGGGATCGAACGGACCTGAAGCTTGCCTTCTCATCTTGTCTTTCAGGTGAAACTATCGCCTCCTATCGACATTTCTACTATCAAAAGTAGAACAAGGCTTGGTCAAAAGTGGAAGTCAGATTATTCAAAACAGGCCTTCTTCATTCTTGTACCTGACATTCTCTCATGAACCATCCCACACCCCCACTCCAACAAAAGTCTCTAACACTCGTTCTCCTCGGCCTGCTCACGGCTAGTCTT
This sequence comes from Heliamphora exappendiculata, assembly GCA_034768845.1. Taxonomy (NCBI): domain Eukaryota; kingdom Viridiplantae; phylum Streptophyta; class Magnoliopsida; order Ericales; family Sarraceniaceae; genus Heliamphora; species Heliamphora exappendiculata. The sequence continues at coordinate 2,366 of JAOTRH010453710.1, read as the reverse complement.
TAGTGCGCCCGCTTCTTCTCTTCGGTTGAATGAAATGTTTCGACTTCTGCGCTTTGCCCACGGGTTTGTAGGTGGGATGGGTTCCCCGATGATGAACTTGGTACTGAAACATGTGCAGCCATAGCAGTTTGATCTTTCCCTCTTTCTTCAAGCCGGTGGTGAAAGACGAAGACAGCAAGGTAATTAAATTGAGTGAATTAAGCTTTCTCGAAAGTCGAGAAGAGATGAGGCAAAGCTAAGTATAGGTGCTTCAGATTCTCGGATAACCTTTCCGAACAAATGGATTTCATGTCATTGAATCAATTTTTTGTCTCGGTCTCGCCCCGCTACTCAACCAATGGGAGAAGGAAACCCATAATCTGTTATTGACCCTAGTCCATTTTTGTTCCGAAAGGACATGGCTCTCTAGTCCAATAGTGCTTACCGGGCAAGATGAAGAATGTTGGCTTTATTCTGAGGAGGAAAGCATGATGGGGAGGTCAACCGCTTGCAGAGTTTCATTTCTTGGTCTAAATCTCTCTATATAGTCTAGTCCGCAACCCCCTGACCTCATGAATTCCTATATCCGCCGACTTAAACATACGAGGATGCCCCGCTCGTCGAGCTTTGTTTTTCCTAGCTACTCTGGTCAAGCCTGTTACCGTCACTCTGAGTCTATACTAAAAACAAGAAGGATTGTTCTGGAAAAGCCATAGCAAGTGAGCTATCCATACCATCACCCTAGGAATTAATCTTTTTCTTTTAAGAACCTAAATTTGAAGTAGTCATTTCAAGCCAGAGAATGAATGACTTTCTCGGAAAAGCTTTCCCACACTCTCTCCACCTAATAACTAACCATATGAAAACCATGCAATGCAGCTCTAAGGGAGAATCTTTCTTATATAAGAGAAGACCAAACCACCTTGTATCTGAAAAGGTGGAATTTCAACATGTGTTGTGCGCGCATGGAAGAATGGATTGGCTTCTTGATAGGTAGCCCCAAGGTTATAACACCATCAGATTGGAGCATGAGCAAGAGAAAGATTTGATCTGGAGGTGTAGGAGCAGGCTTTCGCAACTCCGTACTTGGCTCCAAATCGAATTTTGAATCTGCATAGAATGCTTCTGCCGTCGTGAAAGGCTTGGTATTTGCAAAGATCCTATTGGTTTCTCCTTGGGGAGTCTTGTACTTAAAGCACTGATGCCATGTAGAGGGCACTACTTCGTGCTCGTGCAGCCAAGGACGTCCCAAAATCACATTGGTTGAGGTGATAGCATTGATGACGTGAAATGTGACATAAGTCATCATATCTTCGATCATTAACCGTAATCGGATGGTGCTGCAGGCTTGTTGACCCGATTGGTTCAATCCTTGTATCATGACATTGGTTGGACTGAGAGATTTTTTACAATATCTCCCTCAGCAGCATCTTCAAAGGGATGATCTTTATCGCAGACCCGCAGTCTAAGATGATTCTGGATACAGATATGTCTTCAAGACTTTCAGTCTTTCTATTGTTATATCACCTTATCTTATAGCGAACTAACGGATAATGCTTTTATGTCTTTGAATAATTTACATATGACTATGCACTATACTACGATAATGAGATAATAATCTTATCTTCTCTTTGATTGGCATTATCCTGAAATGCCAGGACTAAGCCCATCACTTCTCACTCATAAGCTAAACGTTAAGCCTGGAGAGCGCCCTGTCAAGCAGGCGATGATAACTTCTCACCCAGAAGTAGAGGTCAAGATCAAAGAGGAAGTGGAAAAGATGCTAGCCACTATCATCGGGCCTAATGAGACTGTAGAAGCTGGCGAGTATGGAAAGGGATTGACCTTTGGAAAGTCACTTCATACCTCTCACTTAAAGGGTTAGGCTTTCGGAAAAATGACATATCATAAGATGGCATCGAAGAGAGAAGGACAGTGAATCCAATATAATCATACAGATACAGATAGGACCTTTGAATAGAAAAGAATAGATCATGCCTTGGGAGTTCTCTTTTCCCTATCTAAGCTATATCAACATAGCCAACTAGAAAACTCAAAAGCTTGTCAATTCTTGGTGTAAGACTCACTCGTAAATGATTGGTGTCAGAATTTTTCACTGATCAGGTGTGATCAGTCTCATCCGTGTAAGAATTAGGAATTCTTCTTCCAACTCGTCCCAGAATGGGCGTTATGGCAAAGAACAAAAAGAAAACAAAAGAAGGAATTTGTCCAATAGTAACAAATGGTGCTTCTACAGGTTGACATCCGATCCAACCTAGTAGTAAGCGATCCGCCAAAAGCAACCAAAATATTCCTTGGTGAATCGGGCGAAAACTTGAACTACGTACATACATACTTTTAAAAAAAGGTAAAGCCAACAGACATAT
>JAOTRH010453709.1:0-64232 GCA_034768845.1 Heliamphora exappendiculata | reverse complement strand
GTTTGCCCCAAATTTTAAGATTTTTGACAAAATAGCCCCTTTTGTTTTCATGCCCCGGAAGCAAAAACAAAATTCTCCCCCTAACTTTGTGTTTTTTCTTAAAATAACAATAAAAACTCAAGCATTTTATTTTGTGTTTGTCACTAAAATAATCACTCTTCTGTTGGTTGTTTAAAAATTCTAATGTCCCTACTGTTTTAAACTCCATTGCAAAGGTACCTAAACTAAGTTCAAATCCCAATCATCAATCAGCATCCACACCATCAAAATTATTCAAACACGTAAAAAATCATCAATATCATCATCATCATCATATGGGGGATCCTATGCATGCGTCTGCGTTTGATATTTCATGCTTTGGTATCGAAACAATAGGGATAGGAAACTTACCGATGGGCGTCGACGAGACATGTGGTAGTCAGGCTCCCGCAGAAGAACATTGGCAACAATCGCATCATTCGGAGGCTCATAGCGTCTCATCTCGTGCAAAACTACGCAATGAGACAGAGGAGCATACGTATGAGGGTCAAATGGTGCTGGATGACCCTCTCCAGCGTCGAAGTCCAAGAAAGTAGCCATCGCAGCCTCTGCAGCCGCATCAGCATCCGCCTGTGTCTCAGCAGCTACTCGTGCCCCCACCTCAACAACACGGCGAGAGGAACGCTCCGCCTCAAGAACAAGGGCATCCATCGCAGCAGTGGGTTACGTGGAAGTGCCCCCGCTTATAGGAGGGACACCCATAGAAGAGCCCTCGGTAGCAGATGGGCCTCGTCGCGCCCCCAAGTTGTCATCCCCATGGCCTTAGCCCGCCATGAAGAAGAATGGAATCACGAGCAGTAGTGTGAATATCGTGAGAAGCAAGAAGTAGCAAGAAAGAACAAAAAAAAGCAAGAAAGTAAAGGAGAAGCATAGAGAAGTTGAGAGAGAACAAGAGCCTAGAGAGAGGAACTGAACTGAGCGAATGAGCACACTCCGCACACCTCAGGAGACTATATGTGCGTTTGGAAGTGGCGGTCGCCACCTTCAATTATAGCGACCACCAGGATGTTCAAGAGTTTCTTAGCGACCGCCAGGTTCAAGGGCATCTTATTCGGCGGCCACCACCTTCGAAGGGTTTTAATAGTGGCGACCGCCATGTCAGAGGGGAAAATGGCGCCGGCCTGCCAATAGTCACATCTGTTTTAGGGTTTCAAAGGGGGGCGTTTGGGGGTCTGCTTTTTGTATGAGTTTATTCCCTTTTAAGTATATTCATTTTATTTGTTTTTCTAGTAAAAATGATTCCCAAAAATAATAATTTCTTCTAAAAATAAAATAATAAACTTTCTCTCATAAATATTTCGAGTATTCTATTGTTTGTGCTTTTAACCCCTATTAAATTTATGTTTTCTCTCGATAAAATTAATTTTTAAGTCATGATTTGGCTTTTAAATTATTTTTTGTCTCGAACCGCGCTCTGAATATTTTTAGGTCTTGACTCGACCTATTAAATTCATGTTTTCTCCCGATAAAATTAATTTTTAAGCCGTGACTTGACTTTTAAATTATCTTTTGTCTCGAACTGCGCTCTAAATATTTTAGGTCTTGACTCGACCAATTAAATTCATGTTTTTTCCTGATAAAATTAATTTTTAAGCCGTGACTTGGCGTTTAAATTATTTTTTCCTCTCGAACCTCACTCCGAATATTTTTAGGTCTTGACTCGACCTATTAAATTCATGTTTTCTCCCAATAAATTTAATTTTTAAAGCCATGACTTGGCTTTTAATTATTTTTATTTCGCGCCTCGTTTTGAATTGTTAGGTCTTAACTCGGCTTACTAATTGTCGATCTCTTTCCGATGGAATTAATTTTTAGCCGTAGCTTGACTTTTAATTATTTTTATCCCACGTTTCGAATTTGTAGGTCTTAACTCGACCTATTAGTTTGATATTTTTCTCGTCTGTCCTCCTCATGACCTTAAACTGACTCGTTGGTCCTACTCATGACCATAAATTGACTAGTCGGTTCTGCTCATGACCTTAAACTAACTCGTCGGTCCTCCTCATGACCATAAACTGACTCGTCGGTCCTCCTCATAACCATAAACTGACTCGTCGGTCCTTCTTATTAGCTTAAACTAACTCGTCGGTCCTCATCGTTACCATAAACTGACTCGTCGATCCTCCTTATGACCATAAATTGACTCGTCGGTTCTCCTCATGACCATACACTGACTCGTCGTTCCACTTCATGACCATAAACTGACTCGTCGGTCCTCCTCATGACCTTAAACTGACTCGTTGGTCCTTCTCATGACCCTAAACTGACTTATCGGTCATTCTCACGACCTTAAACTGACTCGTGTTTTCATTACACTATACCTATCTGCATCATGTTAGCATTTGTTCATGTTAGCATCTGCATCATATTTCTTATCTTGCGTCCTTGCATTTTGCCCCAAGAACTACGTTTTGATCTAATTCATACCAAACAGGGTACGTAAGCAGCTCGATAAAAATTCGAGTACGACCAACATCATATGCATGCTTATATGTTTGTGGCCCAAGATTGACGGATCGGTCAAATGGTTGTTGTCTCTAGGTCTTTGATATAACCTGCTTCATGCGTTGCTATGCAAGTTATATCAAAGAGGGGCAACTATAGACACCTCAATCTAACCCCTGCTGAGATACCGAGATCCAAGCCTCCGACACCTACATTGAAGCCTACATTGCTTCGATCACCACCTGAGGATTGGTCTATCGAAGCACATTCCCAACTTGAGAATTCTGCCTCGGCAATCTAGGTACTTTGATTAGATCTCCGACCCTTCTAGCTCCACTTTCTATCACTTTGGAGGGGCCGAATTATTTTGATCATTGCATTCCAATTATGTTCTTACATTGCTCATAGATGCTTTAGTTATGCTTAAATTCAAATTTTAGCTTATTTGCTTATTGGTTTGTTTATATTAGTATTTGAACTCATTAAATGGTGCTAACATACTTTAGCAATTACAACTTAATAATGTTGTTAATTGTTAATCTTTCTAGTATTAGTTTAATTTTCTTTAATTAGCATTCATTTTCATTTCATTTTCTTTTCTTGTAATATTAATTTAATACTCTATTTTATTTTCTTTCTAAATTAATATTTCTTTTCTAAAGCTTTTCTTTTTCTTTTTTTTTCTTTTCTTCCAATAATAATGTACTTTTTTTTTTCTAGTACTTTATTTTTTTGCTTCCTTACAATGTTTAATTTAGCACTTCTTTTTCTTTTAACTTTAGTTAATCTTTAATACTAACATATCTTTTCTCTTCTTTTTCTTGTAATGCAGTATTTATTTTTTTTATAAAAGCTCCATTTTCTTTTCCTTTTTCTATAGCTTCATTTTCTTTTCTCAACACCCTTTTTTTAATTTTCTTTTATTCTTGGTAAATTCAAAAATCACAAAAAGACTTTCAAGTTAATTTGCACTTTTAAATGGTAGTATAATTTTCTCCAATTTTTTTTATTTTTTCTTGTCTTTTTTAAAGCATAAAATGTAAATAGTTAAGTAGCGTTTTCTAACCTTTTTATTTTAGCATAATTTTTCTTTTGTAAAATTTTTCTTCTCCTTTAAATTTTTTTTTTTGTTGTAAAACCCTTATTTTAAATTTCTTGTTAGTAAGTTTTCTTTTTAACGTAAAAATTTCACATACTTTTGTTTTGGTTATGCTTTTGATAATGTATGCATGTTAGTTTAGTATTATGCTTAAAATAGTTTAGCTTATTTTTGTAGCAAATTCATGTTTAGATAATTTTAACAATTCCTACCATGCTTTTGCTCTTTTATTTAAATCATGATAGTTAGCTTATTTTTATGAATATTGCATGTGGGAATGTTCTATGTATCATTTAATTAGAAATTGCATGCCTTATGACTTAGGATTGCACCCCTTTTATTTGCTCTAATTTGGAGTGTCATGTACATATCTTATGTATTTTTTATACTTGATTTTAGATGTTCTCCCTTTGCCTCTATTTTCTTTATTTGCATGCATTTAAGAAATTCTATTAAAGAACTAATGATGATTAGTAGAGGTCAACCTTCTAGTTGGGCGAACGGGGTGCCTAACACCTTCTCCGATTCGTACCTTGGCCCCCGAATCCTTTTTCTCTAGTTAACGTTTTCAAGATCTATAAGCTATTTTTGTTTTTCTTAATTTTTTTACTCTATTTTCAATGAAAAAAAAAATTTTAAATTTAATTTTCAAGGTGTTAAAGTATTTTTCAAAATATATTTTGAATTCTCATATTTTTTGAATTCTCATATTTTTGATCCCTGAATCCCAACGCCACACCCGTCCAGTTAATTTTTTACTGAAAATTATTTGCAAAAATAATGATCTTGACAATTTTACCTCCAACATCCTTGACTATAAACTGTACTGGATGTTATATGTTATGTGTGCAGATGAATTTTGTGCCGTGAGATTAGTTAGAAGGTTAGAGTATTTTTCTTCTAGGCCTTGGCACATGGAATTCGTGCCGCAGATGAGGAGTTCTTGGAGGAAATCATCCCAGAGTGAGAAGAAGAGTTAGAAGAATAGGGTGAGTTCCAAGAGCATGCGGATCCCGCTGAAGCATTCTGAGGAGTTGAGACCTCTGCTTTTGTTCTCATATTCAGTTTTTCCTATGCTTAGTGTAATTTTAAAAAAAATTTGGTGAAACTGTAATAGTTGAGTACTTTGAATGGTTCAGAACTCCTTTATGATGTAATAACTAACATTTATAAATATGAATCTATGGCTAGTATATCCCTATAATTATATTTATGTATATCTCGACGTGCCCAGAGGACGGAGCGTTACTATTGGTATCAGAGCTTAAGTTTAGTGAACCTTCATGCCTTGGGTTATGGGAGACCACGAGTTCTTTAGCGTAGAATCTCTGTAGAAAGTTTATATTATTACCTTATCAATTATAATTTTAACAATTTAAAATCCTTACCTTAAGTTTCTCTTTTTATTAGGATGGCATCCAACGCCGAACCAATAGGAGAACCATGGCAGGCGCAGGACCCAGAGAATTCAGATCTAGAAGAAGACCCAGAAGAAGTGCCCATGGAGGAACAAGAACCAATTGAAGCTGTCCCCTTAGCGTGGTTTTTTCCCGGGAGAGTGGCAGGGTAACGAAGAAGAAAAGGCTGAGGAAGACGAGGATGAGGATTGGGACAAATAGGAAGGAGCCATTGCTTTCCAGTACAACAAGCTTGAAGCACCTGTACCTAAGTCTGATGAGGATGAGGCTGTTGATGTTGCTATATACTTTGGTCATCAGGACAACTGAGGGTATCGCGTGGGAGAAAGGGTGTACGCCAAAATCTACCAGGATAAGATCTGCTTGTGGAGGAAACTGGAGACTTTCCCTTGTTTCATAGGGACCTATACGAGTGCTTGAAAAGTAAAGCAGAACGCACTATCGTTGAGATTTCCCTCAGGGTTGAAGGCCCGACTCGGAGACATGTTGACTGCAAAAATGGATGCAGTCCTAGAGACCAAAGGATGAAAGAGGAATCATCGATCCACTTGACTCGACCATTGACTTTGATAACTTGAAGATATACCAGGAGGTTCCAATGGCGATAACAAACAAGATGCGGATGGGACCAACCAACACTTGGCATGTTGAGGTGCTATGGCGTAGTTATAACATATACGACGCAACATGGGAACGCAGGGCGATTATCCGACATTTCTACCCGCATCTCTTTGCTTAGGCCTTAGTGTATAGATGATGTATTTCTCTTTTGTTAAGTGTTGTATTTGTTTGAGTGTTGCATGCATATTTTCTAAACTGCTTAAAAATCTTGTACTAGTTTTGAGTGGGAATGAAATGAAAATGTGGTAGTTAATCTCTATAAGTAATTCTTACAACCTTGTATTAACTCCACAAGATACTAAAACACAAGAATTAATCAAGAACTAAAATAATCTGCAAGACCATAACACTCTTTTATTTTTAGGATGGCTGGTAGACGACCAAATCACTGACAAGCTAACGGACCCGTAGATAATGAAGTGTCGGGATTAGCCCAAGTGTTGCGAGAACTAGCCGCTAGCATCAGCTGTCCTATTATACGTGACCGAGCATAGTTCTTATCTGAGATGGGTAGATAGCAAGCCCCGACGTTCAGAGGAGAAGCAGAACCTAGGATAGCATAAGAGTGGCTGAGGGTGGTTAAGAAGTTGTTTAATTCTGTGGGAGTCCAGGATGAAGTAGACTGCGTAGCCTTGACGGCACACCTACTGGAAGAAGAAACGAATCATTGGTGGTCCTTAATCAACAACACACAGGATGTAGCAGCTCTAGCTTGGGAACAGTTTGAGGGCTTATTCTTTGAAAAGTATTTCCCAGTCCCCTTCCGTCAAGGATAAGTTCATGAGTTCTTGGATCTTAAACTAGGCTCGATGACAGTAACACAAAATGTGAATCGTTTCGAGGAGTTAAGTTGCTTTCTCGCAACCCTAGTACTAGATGAGGAATCTAAGGCACGAAAGATTGAGTGGGGCCTTGAGCCATTTGTTAGGACATGGGTGACCTGCCTGCAGCTCCCTACATACACTCAAGTAGTTCGGGTCGCTTTGCTCGCTGAAATCGATTTGGCCAATTTAAGGAAGATTTAGAACCAAAAGAAGGAAAGTACTAGCTCTGAAGGGTCAGTGAGGAGCAATAGAGTGTTTGTCCCTAAGAAACCATATTACCAGGATAATAGACAAGGGCAATCAAGGGGTACCTCTACGAGATCTGTGATCTGCTATGAATGTCAACAACCGAGACATAAGAGGACGGACTGCCCACGACTAAAATAGAGGAATCAGAACAACCAGCCCTGACAATGGAGGCAACCCCATAATCAATTGCCAAGAAACCCACAACCCATTCAAATTGCTAGGCCAGCAGCTGGCCCGCAAAATTGAAGGGAAAGGCCACTGCATAACAAAAATTAGTACCCCAAAAAGGTTCAAGCAATGGGATAAGGAACGGGAATACTAGGAATAACAATGGGAGCCAGCCTATAGGAGGACGCATTTTTGCCCTACAAAAAGAAAAGGAGAAGGAAGACACTCAGGTCATACAAGGTATGTTCGTATTGTTTAATACCTTAGTGAAAGTGCTGTTTGATTTTGGAGTATCCCATTCCTTTATATCTTTAGCTTGCATGAAATATTTGTTCTTGGAACCTGAGGCCTTAGACCAAACCCTAAGCGTTACCACACCCTTAGGAAGTCTAGCACGAGTAGATTCCGTTTGTAAAGCATGTACATTGCGAGTAACTAATTCCCTTATGACATACGACTTACGAGTAATGGATTTTAACGGATACGATGTGATTCTTGGAATGGATTGGCTCTTTGGACACTGCGCTATCATGGATTGCTGATAGAAGAAAATATGGGCACAAGCAGAGGATGGCACTACCGTATGAATTCAAGGAGAACGACGCAAAATCTTAACCCTGAGTAGTGTGAAGGAGCGCGAATCGACTAACTTCGTAGGAAGATTAACCTATCTGCTTGCTAGTATAAATAACTTATCAACCTCTGAGTTGCCATGAGTCGTGTGTGAATATGAAGATGTATTCCCAGAAGAATTACCTAGATTACCCCCACGCCGTGAGGTCGAGTTTTCGATAGAGCTCTAATCTGGAACTGCACCGATTTCAATCGCAGCACACCGAATGGCTCCAATCGAGCTAAGAGAGTTAAAAGACTAACTTCGAGAATTGCCCAGCAAGGGTTTTATCCGTCCACGTACATTGCCGTGGGGAGCACCAGCATTATATTCCAAGAAGAAGGATGGAACCTTACATTTTCGCATCGACTACCATTTGTTTAACAAAGTAACGACCAGGAATCGATACCCTTTACCCCGCATTGACGATCTCGTCGACCAGCTTCGAGGGTCAGCCTATTTCTCAAAGATCGATCTACGCTCAGGCTATCACCAGCTCCGAGTTAAAGAGGAAGATATTCAAAAGATAGCCTGTGACACCCCGTTCCCCGGGCATGCCGGGGCATATGTAACTATAAATAAGGGACATATTCTAGCCGAATGTTCATATATATATAAGATAATTACTACATCATTAACAGTTTAGAGATTGTTCAAAATACTTAATAAGTACAGTCATCCAGAAAGCTTAACAAAAGTTACATTATGTCTGTGAAAAATTGAATAAAAAGATCAACAAGTAAATATTTTACATCTTCAAACTGTGTCGTGGGATTACCCTGCTCCTGCTACTCTCCCCTTTCTTCAAAGTCTCCTTCCTCAACGAACGTGCCTTCCTCGAACTGTTCTTCTTCTTCACCTGTGGCACGAATGCTATGAGCAAGCCCGTAAGCAAATTTTCTAAACCGTCTAACAAACTCACAACGAGATATTCTACAATACATATCGTATAATACCCAATACAAAGTTAAGGAAACAGAGATATAGGCAAGTTATCATTTTCAACAAGATGAGCACATATAAGAACATAAGTGTGAGTGCATGATACATATGAATGCAATGCAAATGCCCAACCCCAAGTACTTCCAGAACAGTATCACGAATTCCACACCGGGAATTACAGAGTAGACTTGATGGTATATTGATCACTTAACCTATCATAGCCTCGTTGTGAAAGGTAAATGCTCGCCTTGGCTACATGCCTCAACCGTTTTACTCAATGGCAACGGCATGGGGGGGCAGCCAGTTTATCCATCCGTATCCGGACCAACCGATCCCACATTAAGTACTAGGATGCTCGTTAAGCATCAGCCCAAAGTCTAATTAAAGCTAGTGGTGATCCCATGGTGCTTAAATCCCCCTTTTATAATAAAAGTCTCCAATTTAATATCTCATTTGGCATCCAGGGATGCCCTAGATCCACAACCACCGAATAACTGATTTCCATGTCACCTAACCCAATCAAAAGATACAAAGAGGACTCCGATAACCCAAGATAAAATGGAGAAATGCTCATGACGTGCAATATGCCTCTCATGTACGAATAATCATTGCATGGTATATAAACATGACATGGCAGATGGTGCAACTTGCTAAAGTATTAAGTACAAGCATGCGAAGCATAACCAAAATTTAAGAAATATAGACTCGAACCATTGGCATGAGTTTACCTCATCGAAAGCATAATTTTCATACATTAATTACTCACAAAGTTCATATAAGGTTTACACACTCAAGTCTCATAAGTAACACACCATTCAAACACTTAGCCAATTTTATATACAAGTTTAATTGTTAGTTTTAAAGTTGCGATAGTATTTTGAAGCACTTAGAAATTGATTTAATTTCTAAAATTTTAACACCAATTAGATACAAATATTTTCTATAACTTTTATATTTATCACCAAGGCCAGTTGCTAAAGTAAAAATCTCATTTATTTTATTTTAGTAAAAACCTTTCAGCATTTTATAGAGAAAATCTTAGAAATTGGGCCTCTGGTTGCCCCGATTTTGGGGTATCATTTAAAGGGTTCAGTCAGCATAAAAAGGGCTCATAGAGTGTTTTAACAGAGAGTGCTCAAAACCTTTAGGGTATCATCCGAGGGTATTTTGGGCAAATTTTTGCTTAGTGCTGCGTTTAATATGTTAGCTACATTTTTACATATTTATCACTTTTGGATTTGACGTTTAAAAAGTTAGGTTTTAGGTCTCACAAAAATATGTAACATAGAGGTTTGTGAGTCACTAAACCTCAACAGTGACTTTGGGAAGGCTTTTGACCTATCAAGACTTCATATTTATGGCTCCCTTTGGGTGGACGAAAAGAAAAATGTATCCTCTAGAGGTTTTATGTTTTGACCTATGCTCAGTTCGCACTCTAACTAAGGGTGTTTAGTTATGCATCAAAAAGTGGTCAAGATTTGAAACTATTTGGAAAAAATGATATATCTGGAATTCTACCTAACGAAATAACTTCAAACCACTTTTTTATGAAAGAGAACTCATAAATCTAGATCTGGACACAAAAATCGCTTTAAAATCATTTTTCTATAATTAGTTATGATGTTTTAAAGTTGGTGGAAGAAAGTATGTCTAGAAAGTCAGGCTACTTAGAATTTTGGTTGCTTAGCTTATGTTGTGTACATTTTTGACATGTTTTCTTTTCATGCATGTTATAAAATCACATAAACCAAAACTTTAGAATACACACAAGCCATAAAACTTAAAAGCATACATATGCAAGCTCATACAAAACACAATCTAGGAGTCCACTATTTGCATCTACAATGTGTTTTTTTGAGTTACTCTTCATTTTTTTTTCTTAGGATTTGTTATAGAGATGGATTAAGGGGTATCTTGATGGAGAATATCAGAAGGTTTAAGAGAGTTTCTTACCTCTTATGACGCTAAAAAGATTGAAGAGGAAAGGATCTTGGCTTTAACGCTTGCTCCTTACTCTTTTTCTCCTCCTCCTTCCTTCTTTCATTCTTCTTCTCTTCTTCTTTGTAAACACTAAGAGAATTTTTGGTGGTCTCTCTCTCTCTCACCTCTCAGCCGAAACATGTAGAGAATGGGTAGGGCTAAGGCCTTGTTTCTATATGGAAAATTGTAATGGAGTGTAATTATTGCTTAGATTTAAAATTTGAATTTTCTTGGACCCTCATTGGTTGCATGGGAGATGGGAGGGGTTTGAGACTTACAAAATCAGTTTTGGGGCAGATATATATTTAGCTCTGCAGTGTTTGGGAGAGTAAGAAGCTTATTGTTAATTAATTTGAGTTTTTAATTTGTATTTTGGTGCATTTCTGTGTATATAAATGCATAAAATATTAATTTTATGTACCTAAACCTACTAAAACCGATTATATTAATGTATTTATAATTAATTTAGTCTTTCTATGATTTATCATAATTTTGATAGTAATTAAATAAATAAGTGTAGCCTTTTAAGCTAAATTAAGCTAATTTGACTAGAATTGACTATTTGACTTATTTATTGTGTAGAGATTTTAAATAATTATTTATTTACTTTTTTTGAGATATATTGTTATATTAGTATGTATATTAATTGTATAAAAAATTTTGAGTCAAAATAATGCTTAATTATACATCTTTTTTTATTTTGAAGCTTAAAAAGGAAAAAAATAGCTTTTTGGCCACAAATTCCTAGGTGGCTGGCCATGCAAGGGCAATTTGATCATTTTTGTTGTTATTTTGTATTTTATTAATTAATTGTATATAAATATCAGGGTGTCCACGTGTCAAATTTTAGATTTTTAGGACTTTTTACTATAATAGGAGCAAATTGGTCATTTTACCTTAGTTATGGAAATTTTTTATTTTTAATTTAATAATTTATGTTATTTACTTAATTTAAACTATTTTCAGACTTTTCTAAGTGTTAGGGCTTTATCTCTGAGTATTTGGTCTCTTTCAGGATTTTCGGGTCAAAATTAAGATTTTTGGTTAATTAGGGTTTCTTCTATTCATGTAGCGGCCTAAGTTCTCGTCAACTAGCAGTTGCTAATACTAGTATTTGGGCTTAGATCGTTCTGCGAGTAGTTACAGTCCGGGCTGTCACAACTAGGATCCGGGTCAGATTGTTACAATTTAGGTGGTTATACTAGGGTCTGGATTGGGGTGTTACAATCTACCCCCCTTAAATAAATATCAACCTCAAAATTTCATGTGAAAGGTTGTGGATGATTACTTGCATTTCTTCTCTTCAAAGTCATGTCCTTGAGTTGCTCGTTATTGAGGGTGTGGATAAAGTCAGGTTTATGCATTCGACATTTGGGGAAAATAGTTGTTTAATCATACTAATTCCTTAAACCGATCACTACGAAATTTTCCATGATCATGTAGCATATTTGTGGCGTGAGAATTGTTTGTCTAGTGCTAACCTAAAAGTCTTTTTCCTTCAAGAGTATCCTTTCTGGAGATAATGCATCAAGTCTAACTAACATATATCTTAAAGTTTACGGATTTTGGCGTACCTCCGATCATCAATGAATACTCCTTTTTCCCTTGTGAAGACGAGTCATTTGTCCATTGGTTCTCTTGTTGGTCGAGTTGTATCATCCTTCCCAAACTGCTCGTTTTTTTTTTATGAATATTGTAGTTTATTCCCCTTGGTAGCTGGCATTCAAATTTTTTATGTCCAAACTTATTGTATTTGAAACAGATTGTTGAGTTTGTCTCTTGTGAACGGCGAACACTTCCCTCATCGCCATCTGGTTGGTTAGCTTTCACCACCTTTTTCACACCATTTGTTCCTTTCTGCAATGAATTTGTTTGATCCTTGTAGCCCTGGTCTAGTTGATGGTGGTTGTAGTTTAATCCTTTTTGCAGTAGGCATTTATACTTTTTATGTTCGGGCTTCCGGCACTGATAACAAATTTTTAACTTGGTGCCCTTTTTTCTAGTTGTTCTCGTTGGCCATCTTGAGGGTAAGATTTGGAGCGTATGATCTTTTTGTTGTTCTGTAATGGACCTCCTTGAATGTCTTCTTCAATTCTTGTCGGGTAGTGCATCATCTTATGTCTTGGCTGGTTACACCTTTAACAAGCTCTTATTGTTGGTTGTCGTGGCTTTGTAGCCTTGATCCTGATCTCGGTTGTTCGAAAAAAAAATTTCTTTTTAGGTACTAGGATATTTTGTACTCTCAGGTCCGACAAGTACCATGATCCTTCCTGAGGGGCCTTCCCTTGCGATCGATTCAAGTTAACTGTTAGATCTTGCAAAATTCGTGTTAGGCTCGGGACTTCCACTTCCTCTTCAGTTTTGCTTACTTTTGCTGAATACCCAAGATTTTGTCTTTGTTCCGCCATCTCTAAAGAAAAGAAAGGAAAAAGGGGTCACAAAACTGTTTGCTAAAGTTGGTTTTACTTATTTGATACTTAATCTGTTCATTAATATAAAAAGTCTTATTCAATGAGATTCTATCGTTCTTCACTATAAATTGTCGATGTAGGGCTACTATTCTGGGTTCTATATGAATTGCATTCCGGGTCTCACTTCATTGACTAGTAAAGATCTATTCCAGCCAACAATTTCTTTTCTGTTTCTATTCCGTATACTGATAATCTCGCAGTGTTGTTCACACATAAAATCTCATATGATTGCAAAGGCTAGTCGGACACTTGTTATTGTAAGCGGCTTTGACAAAAAATAAGAGTTTTCTTTAATCTCCTTTATGCCTACTCTAAACATTCTTTTGATGGTTCAGAACCAGGTGTTTAGATTATCTAGGCGAGATGCGGGTCTTGTTTAGATATAGTAAAGAACTTTTGTTGGTATAAAATTTCACAGGTATACTTTTTGCTTGTAGCTACCTATGCGTCGTGAGGTTTAACCAATGGAAAGCGGGCGGCCTTAGTAAGGTAATTTATTACAACCCGAATGTTATCGTGTTCTTGACAAATCCTGGCAACGAAGTCCATAATCAAATGCTTTTCAACCTTTTCAAGTGCTGTACCGTTTCTCTTAGCTTTCATCATTTGTCCTTCATGTGCTGGTATGTAGGATTTGGATGTCCCTTCCATTGACTGGATCGTTTCTCTCCGGTGGTTGGTCACTTTAAGGCAATTGAATGGGATAAAAGGTATGTCTGAGGAAAATATCGAGTCACGTGATCCATTGTGATTTGATGGTCAATTCTCCATCGAGCTCCAGAAGTTCCTTGTTGTCAGAAATTCTCCTTCGAAAGTGGGGATGATTGGATTCGGATACTATCATTTTGGTAAGAAGAGTTAATGTCAATATCGATATGTACAGATATTCTTCCGTTACTTGCATACTAAGGGTTCCCTAAGCTTGAGGTTGTCTCTTGTTTTTTGCTACTCTACTGTCGGCACGAATCTTTTGCTTTTTGGTTCGCCAGATGTGTTGGTCCGCTATGAACTAGTCTGGAAAAGTCTAAACTTTGTCATACAGTGATGTCATGAGTGAAGCAATTGTTCCTAACTATAGGTGATTGGCGGCATAGTTCTACTTGTCGGGTCCTTCGAAAAGGTGTAATCAATTGAATAAATCCTTACTTAACCATTCTTGTAGTCGAGGGTCTCGGTCTCCAAAACTTTGTTAAATGCTAACGTTGACGGTGCTTTGAGTTGTAATGTTGAGGAAAAGGTTACTTATGATTTGAAGAGGTGTCAAGAGGTTTCCGTGCAATGTCCTAATTTTTCGTGAAAGCGTTGAAGCCCAATAACATAATATTTCGATGATTGTCGTCACTCACTGACCTACATGTAAGGTTTGGACAAAATACGCGTGGAGTTTGATAAGAATGGTCAGCTCAATCTTACTGGTTTTAGAGAAGGTGACCATACGGCAGTGACTTGATAAGCGTTTGGCTGAGGATTTCAAATGGTATAAGCACGAGATGTCGCTGGGCTTAGAATATCTTAGGGTGGACTCCCAGATGGTTCAAAGGCATGGGGTCATAGTTAAAGCAATCACCGTTGACTTAGGTTGAGAGGTCAAGAGATTAGCAATTAATGAATATTACAGAGATGAGATTCTCGGGATCAATCTGTGCAACATGAGACTTTGCCAAAGGTATGTATAAGCAATGGGTAGCCAAAATGGATATTTATCCCAAATTTACGTCGGCCTTACGTATTTTAATTCAAGCATCCAAGTCAACTCCCTAGGTTGGGATTTCAAGAGTTCACAAAATTGCTTTAGTCGTACATAGTATTGAAGTCAGGAAATGAATGGTGGTGAAGAATTACCTACGAATGTCACTGGGTAGCATTGTTAAGGACCGGTGCTATTAGAAAGAAAGATAAGAAAAGAATTTTAACCGACATATGAGTTGATACAAGAGTTTGGGAAAAGAAACTCATAAGGGTGAAGTTGCGGGATTTTAGCAGTGTTTTCCTCAGAACTTAGGCTACTCCTAGTGCCTTATCATCTAGGGGTTAGTCTACTTATCGGTGGTCTGATCATCTATTAACTATCTAAAAGAGTGTCGAGATTAGGGGGGTTGTTTTCATTCTTAATTATCTTCATATTTTTGGGATATTGTAGATTTAGCTTGAGATTATGAGGTAGCTTATGATTTTGAGATAGTTTATAAAAAATTTAATAACGAATACTTGCATTTTATTCAACATGTAACTGGTACAAGATTCTCAAAAAGTTCACATAGCACACACATAACCTTCAATCAAAAAAAAAAAGCACAACGCCTAGCGTATTAAAGCCTAAACAGACAAACGCCGATAAAAGTAACGGACAAAACAACTCGGATCAAACTCGAGTATTAGTGATAGATGGACGATCAGAACTTAAGTCACTACATGAATAGAAGAAACCCTAACTAGGCCGAAACCCTAATTTTGACCAGAAAATCCTAAAGGAGACCAAATGCTTAGAGGCAAAGTCCTAACACTTAGAAAAGTCTCCGAACAACTTAAATTAAGTAAATAATATAAAATATTAAATTAAAAATTAAAAATTTCCATAACTAAGGCAAAATAAGCATTTTGCACATAGTACAGCAAAAAGTCTCAAAAATTTAAAATTTGACACGTGGACACCCAAAATATGATATTTGTATACAATTAATTAATAAAATATAAAATAACAACAAAAATAACCAAATTACCCTTGCATGGCTGGCCACCTAGGAATTTGTGCCCAAAAAGTTACTTTTTGCCTTTTTAAGCTTAAAAATGAGAAAAAATATATAAATTAAGCATTATTTTGACCTAAATTTTTTTATACAAGTAATATACATACTAATATAATAATATAGCTCAACAAAAATAAACAAATAATTATTTAAAATCTCTACACAATAAATAAGTCAAAAAGTCAATTCTAATCAAACTAGTTTAATTTAGCTTAAAAGCCTACACTTATTTATTTAATTACTATCAAAATTATGATAAATCATGAAAAGACTAAATTAATTATAAATACATTAATATAATAGGTTTTAGTAGGTTGAGGTACATAGAATTAATATTTTATGCACAAAAATGTACCAAAATACAATTAAAAATCTTAATTAAATACAAATTCAGCTTTTCAGTCTCCCAAACAGCCCCAGCCGTATCCCACCTACAAAATAATGATATATATCTCTCTCAAATAAATCTCACCACCCCATGCACCTAATGAAATCCAAGAGAAATTAAATTAAAATTTATTATCATCATTAAAATCACTAACCAAATTTCTATAAAAAACTAAGACCCAAACCACCCCTTCCATTCTCTATTTATTGGCTAAGAGAGGTAAGGGAGAGCTACCACAAATTATCTAAGTGTTTTAAGAGAGAAGAAGAAAGGAGAGAAGAAGAAAGAAGGAAGAAAGAGGAAGAAGGAAAGAATCAAGGAATGAGCATTGAAGCTATGTCCATTTCTTCTTCAACCATTTAAGCATCAATTAAGGTAAACAACTCCCTTAACCCTTCTGATATTCTCTCCCAAGATATCCCTCAATCCATCTCTATAACAAACCCTAACTAAATAAAACAAAGAATGAGTCAAAAAGGCGTCGCATAAGTGATTTATGGACTGCTTATGTATGAGTAAGTTTTGTATGTATTTGCATGTGTTTATTCTTGAGTTTTATGGCCTAAACATGTTTTGGAGTTTTGTTTTATGTGAGCTTATAACATGCATGCAAAGAAAATAGGTCACAAATGTACACAGCATAAGCAAGGCAATCGAAACCCTAGGTAGACTAATTTTCTGGACTTACTCACTTTCTACCATCAACTTTAAAATATCACAACTAATTGTAGAAAAATGAGCTTAAAGTGATTTTTATGTCCAGATGTATTATTTCGAGTTATCTTTCACAAAAAATTGGTTTGAAGTGATTTCGCTGGGTAGAACTTCAAATATCTCATTTTTACCAAAGAGTGTTAGATCTTCACCACTATGAGTTGCAAACCTAAAAACCTTACGTTAGAATGAGAATCGAGCTTGGGTCAAAATATAAAACTTGTAGATGACATATTTATCTTTCGTTCCACCTAAATTGAGCCAAACATATAAAGTCTTGATAGATCAAAAGCCTTCCTAAAGTCACTATTAAGGTACAGTAACTGACAGACTTCTCTGCCACACATTTTTATGAGACTTAAAACCTAACTTTTTATAAGACCAAGCCAAATGTGGTAAACATGAACCTTGTAGCTAACATGTTAAACTAATAACTGAGAAAAAATCAGCCCAAAATACCCTCCGAAGATACCTCAAATGTTTTAAATATTCTCTGTTAAAAACACACTCTGCTGACCCTTTTTAGGTTGACTGAACAATTTTTATAAATTGGCCAAATTTTCAAACTTTTTCCAAATAACTATCCCTAGCTCAAAACATGAAATTTGTAGGGGACATATTAAACTAGAACCTCACAAAAAATCAGAGCCATAGCCCTTGAATTGATGCCCCAAAACAGTGGCCAACAGAAACTCAATTCCTATGTATTTTTTATAAATTGCTGAACCGTTTTTACTTAAATAAAATAAATGGCCCATGTGCCTTAGGATCTAGTATTAGTGATAAAGATAAAAGTTGTAGGGAATATTTTTATCTAATTGGTGTTAAAATATCAGAAATTAAATCTACGTGTAAGTACTTCAAAACGCTATCGTAACTTCAAAATTAGCAATTAAACTTGAACCTAAAATTGGCTAAGTATTGGAACAGTGTATTACTTATGAGACTTGAGTATGTGAATCTTATATGAACTTTGTGAGTAATTAGTATTTGAATATGATGCCTTGATGAAATGAACTCATACCGATGATTTGATCTTCATATGCTTGTGCGTAATGCTTTAGCAAGTTGTACCATGTGCTATGTCATGTTTATACACCATGCACTTATTAGTTATACACACGAGGCATATTGCACATTCATGGGCATTCCTACATTGCATCTTGGGTTATCAAAGTCCTTCGTACCTTTCAAATTGGATTGGAAATCATTGTTCATTGGTTATGGGTCTAGGTCGTCCCTCGTTGTTATATTTGGAAATGAAATTGGAGATTTTTATTATAAAAAGGAGATTTAGGCACCATGGGTTCGTCACTAGATTTAATTTAGACATTGAGTTGATACTAAGCGAGCATCTTGGTTTTTAATGTGGGTAACCCTATAAAGTCCTATCATGGTAATGACAATAAGTCCCTGATGCGGCAATAATATAAAGCCCCATCACGGCATTGACAATAAATCCCTGAGGCGGCAATAATATAAAGTCCCATCATGGCATTAACAATTAGTCCCTAAGGCGACAATAATATAAAGTCCCATCATGGCATTGACAACAAGTTCCTAAGGCGGCAATGACAACAAGTCCCTAAAGCGGCAATAATGGTAATAAGTCTATACAAGTAATTGAAATAAGTCCTAAAGTGGAACTCTTATTTTTATTTCTAGATACAAGTCGGGTTGGGCATCTGCACTGCATTCATCTGCATCACGCACTCACACTATTATTCTACTCTGTGCTCATCCTGTTGAAAATGATAATTTGCCTATATCTCTGCCCCCTTAACTTTGCATTGGGTGTTATACGATTTGTATTGTAGAATATCTTGTCATGAGTTTGTTAGACGGTTTCAGAAATTTGCTTCTGGGCTTTAGCTTATGGCATTCGTGCCATAGGTAAAGAAGAAGAACAATTTGAGGAGGGTACGTTCGTAAGAGAAGAAGACCTCGAGGAGCAAGGAGAGAGGTAGGAGTCGGTTAACCTCAACAGTGCTGCTTGAAGACGGAGGATATTTACTCTTCGATCTTTTTGTTATGTTTTCCACGAACATAATGTAACTTTTTTTAAGTTCTCTAGATCACTGTAATTTTAAGTATTTCGAATAAATTCTGAACCGTTAATGATGTAGTAACTATCTTATGTATCTATGAACGTTCGGCTAGAATATGTCCTTTATTTATAGTTACATATGTTCCGACATGCCCGAGGAACAGAGTGTCACAGTTGGTATCAGAGCCTAGGTTTAATGAATCTTCAGGCATTAGGAAATGGCAGATCGCGAGTTCTGCAGCGTAGAAAACTCTGTAGAGTGTCTGTACTATTAAGTTATCACGTATAATTTTAACAACTTAAAATCTTTACCTTAGGATTTTCTCTATCTTTCATCCTTTAGGATGCGTCCGATACAGAACCGGCTGGGGAAACATGGCTAGCGCAGGAAGAGGAAGAGGTCGAGGAAGTAAGAGAAATTGAGGAACCTAATGTAATAGGGGATGAGGCAGACTTCGGAGCAGAAGATGAGGAGGAACTTGAAGACGACGATGAGAACGAGGAGCTAGCTATCGCTTTCTTTATAATCCACTAGAGGTACCACCGCCCGAATCAGATGACGACAAAGAGACAGATGTGACAATTTACTGGAGCCGCCTAAACTAATCCAAGGACTACCGTGTTGGTGAGTGGATTTATGCCCGAGTATTCCCAAAAAGGACAAAGAGGTGGAGGAAGCCAGAATCTTTCCCTCGATTTATAAGTCCAATAAAGGTTCTAGGAAAACACGACGAAACAACATACCGAGTGGAAGTACCGCCAGGGTTTATGGAGTGACTTGGAGATTTAGTAAAGACCCGATGGCTGCAGACGACAATGTCGAGAGATAAACGAGGGATCGTTGACCCACGCAGCTCAGATATCAACTTCGATGATCCGAAGACTTAGGAAAAGGTACCGGTGGCCATCACCGATAGAGCTCGTAGAAGGCCAGGGAACATTTGGTACATGGAAGTCGAGTGGCATTGCTGCGGCATACAAGTGGCCATCACCACTTGTATCCGCATTTGTTTGTTTATACTTTACTACGCTAGGCATTATGCTTTTCTTTTTGTTTGAAGGTTGTGTGTGTGCTATGTGAACTTTTTGAGAACCTTGTACCAGTTACGTGTTGAATGAAATGCAAGTATTCGTTGTTAAATTCTTTATAAACTATCTAAAAATCATAAGCTATCTCATATTATCAAACTAAAATCTACAATATTCAAAAAAAATAAATGAAGACAATTAAGAATGGAAACAACCCCCCTAATCTCGTCACTCTCTTAGATAGTCAATAGACGATCCAACTACCGATAAGTAAACAAATCCCTAAATGATAAGGCACTAGGAGTGGCCTAAGTTCTGAGGAAAACACCGTTAAAATCCCACAACTTCATCCTCACGAGTTTCTTTTTCCAAACCCTTGTATCAACTCCTATACCGGTTAAAATTCCTTGCTTATCTTTCCTTCTAATAGCACTGGTCCTCAACGACGCTATCCAGTAGCATTCGTAGGTAATCCTTCACCACCATTCATTTCCTGACTTCAATACTATGTCCGACTGAAGCAATTTTGTGAACTCTTGTAATCCCAACCTGGGGAGTTGACTTGGATGCTTGAATTGAAATACGTTAAGCTGACGTAATTTCATGGCAAATATCCATTTTAGCTATCCATTGCTTAGACATTCCTTTGTCAATGTCTGATACTGTACATATTGACTCCGAAAGCATCCTCTCTGTAATATTCATAAAGTGTTGGTCTCTTTTCTTCAATGCACTTAAGTTTTAATTGACCTCTCAACCTGAGCCAATGGTGATTGCTTTAACTATGACACCTTGCCTAAATTCAACCTATCCCTGAACCATCTAGTTTCTGCCCTAAGTTACTCTAGTCCTAGTTATGTTTTGTCCCATTCAAAATACTTAGCTAAACGTTTATCTAGTCACTTCCTTATGATCACCTTCTTTAAAACTGGTAAATTTGAGCTGACCATCCTCATTGAACTCCACGTATATTTTCGCTTGTTATCCCTCAAAACCCTGCCTCATAGATCTGTGAGTGACTACGAAGAACGTCAGGATAGTACATTATTAGGCTTCAATGCTTTCACGGAAGATTATGATGATACACGAAAAATCTCTTAACACCTCTTCAAATCATAGGGTAATCTTTCCTCGACATTACGACTTAAAATATCGTCAACGTTTGCGTTTAATGAAGTTTTGAAGACCAAGACCCCTGACTGCAGAAATGATTAAGTAAGGGTTTCCTCAACTGACTACACCTTTTTAGAAGGGACCCGATAAATACCATCTATAGTTAGGATCAATAGCTACACACTAAGGGACTCATGATATCACTATATGAAAAAGTTTAGACTTTTCCAGACTAGTTCACAGCAAGACCCACACATCCACGAATCAGGAAGCAAAAGATTCGTACCGACAATAGGAAAGTGGAAAACAAGAGACACGCCACGAGTTTAGGGTACCTTTAGTATGCAAATAAAGAAAGAGTACCCATACACATCATTAGTCACATTAGCTTTCTCACCAAAATGATAGTATCCGAATCTAGCCATCCCCACTTTCAATGGAGAATTTCTGACAACGATATGAGCACCAGGAGCTTGATGGAGAGTTTATCATTAAAGCACAATCGATCACGTGACTTGATATTTGCCTCAAATATACCTTTTATCCCGTTCACTTTACCCTCAAGTGACTAACCATCGGAGAAAATGATCCAGTCAATGGAAGAGACATCTAAACCCTACATACCAACACATGAAGGATAAATGATGGAAGTTAAGAGAAACGGTACAACACTTGGAAATGTTGGAAAGCATTTGATTATGGACCTTGTCGCTAGGATTTGTCAAAGATTGCCTCAAGAGTACGATAACAATTAGGTTGTAATAAATTACCTTACTAAGGCCACCCGCTTTCAATTGGTTAAACCTCACAACACATTGGTAGCTTCAAGAAAAAAATATACTTGTGAAATTTTATACCAAATAAAGTTCTTTACTATATCCAAACAAGACCCGCATCTCGCCTAGACAGCCTAAACACCCGATTCTAAACCATCAAAAGTATGTTAAGAGTAGGCATAAAGGAGATTGAAGGAAATCCTTATTTTTAGTCAAAATCGCTTACAATAACGAGCTTCCAACTAGTCTTTGCACCCATATGAGATTTTATGTGTGAACAGCACTACGAAATTATCAGTATACGGAATAGAAATAGAAAGAAACTGATTGATCAGAATAGATCTCAGCTAGTCAATGAAGTGAGATCTGAAATGCAATAATAGAACGTCATATAGAACTCATAATGGTAGCCCTGTTGTGACGATCTTTGGTGAAGAACGATGGAATCTCATTTAGTAATACTTTTCATACTAATAAGGAGATTGAGTGTCATGTTTTCACCTTAAAAGTAGAGCCAACTTTAGTAAACAGTTCGATGACCCTTTTCCCTTTTCTCTTCCCTAAAGATGGCAGAACAAAGACAAAACCATGGGTGTTCAGCAAAGGTAGGCGAAACTGAAGAGGAAGAGGAAGTCCCGAGCCTAACACAAATTTTGCAAGATCTAACAACTAACTTGGATTGATAGCAAGGGAAGGTACCCCAGAAAAGATCATGGTACTTATCAGACAAAAGAGTACTAAATATCCCAATTCCTGAGAAGAAGAATTTTTTTTTGAACAACTGAGGTTTCGATTAAGGCCACAAAACAGCAATAACTCAAAGTGATAAACGTATTAACCTGACCTTATCCACACCCTCAATAACGAACAACTCAAGGACACAACTTCAGAGAGAATAAATGCAAGTAATAATCCACAGCCTTTCGCACGAAATTTCGAGGACGAAATTTATTTAAGGGGGTAGATTGTAACGCCCCGGTCCAAACGCTAGAAGTAACCACCTAGATTATAGCAACCCGGCTCAAACTCTAGTATTAGCGACAGATGGACGATGAGAACTTAGGTCGCTACATGAATAGAAGAAACCCTAATTAGGTCGAAACCCTAATTTTGACCAGGAAACCCTAAAAGAGACCAAATGCTCATAGACAAAGTCCTAACACTTAGGAAAGTCTCAAAACAACTTAAATAAAGTAAATAATATAAAATATTAAATTAAAAATTAAAAATTCTCATAACTAAGGTAAAATGACTATTTTGCTCATAGTACAGTAAAAAATCTCAAAATTTTAAAATTTGACACATGGACACCCAAAATTAAATATTTATATACAATTAATTAATAAAATATAAAATAACAACAAAAATGACTAAAAAGCTAGCCACCTAGGAATTTGTGTCCAAAAAGCTACTTTTTGCCTTTTTAAGCTTAAAAATGAGAAAAAAATGTATAAATTAAGCATTATTTTGACCTAATACTTTTTATACAAGTAATATACGTACTAATATAATCATATAGCTCAACAAAAATAAACAAATAATTATTTAAAATCTCTACACAATAAATAAGTTAAAAAGTCAATTCTAGTCAAACTAACTTAATTTAGCCTAAAAGTCTACACTTATTTATTAGGATTAGATACATAAAATTAATTATAAATACATTAATATAAAAGATTTTAGTAGGCTTAGATACATAAAATTAATATTTTAAGCACAAAAATGTACCAAAATATAATTTAAAACCCTAATTAATTACAAATTCAGCTTTTTAGTCTTCCAAACAGCCCCAGCCGTATCTCACCGGCAAAATACTGATATATATCTCTCTCAAATAAATCCCACCACCCCATGCACCCAATGAAATCCAAGAGAAATTAAATTAAAACTAATTATCATCATTAAAACCACTAATCAAATTTTCTATAAAAAACTGAGACCCAAACCACCCCTTCCATTCTCCATTTTTTGGCTGAGAGAGGTGAGGGAGAGCTACCACAAATTATCTAAGTGTTTTAAGAGAGAAGAAGGAGAGAAGAAGAAAGAAGGAAGAAAGTGGAAGGAGGAAAGGATCAAGGAAGGAGCATTGAAGCTATGTCTATTTCTTCTTCAACCATTTGAGCATCAAATAAGGTAAGAAACTCTCTTAAACCTTCTGATATTCTCTCCAAAGATACCCCTCAATCCATCTCTATAACAAATCCTAACAAAATAAAACAAAGAATGAGTCAAAAAGGCGTCGTATGAGTTATTTAGAGACTATTTATGTATGGGTAAACTTTGTAAGTATTTTCATGTGTTTATTCTTGAGTTTTATGGCCTAAACATATTCTGGAGTTTTGTTTTATGTGAGCTTATAACATGCATGCAAAGAAAATAGGTCACAAATGTACACGGCATAAGTAAGGCATTCGAAACCCTAGGTAGATTGATTTTCTAGACTTACTCACTTTCTGCCACCAACTTTAAAATATCATAATTAATTGTAGAAAAATGAACTTAAAGTGATTTTTATGTCCAGATCTATATTTTCGAGTTATCTTTCACACAAAATTAGTTTTAAGTGATTTCGTTTGGTAGAACTCTAGATATCTCATCTTTACCAAAAAGTGTCAGATCTTGACCACTCTGAGTTGCAGACCTAAAAACCTTAAGTTAGAATGAGAACCGAGCTTGGGTCAAAACATGAAACTTGGAGAGAACATATTTATCTTTCTATCTACCAAAACTTAGCCAAAATTATGAAGTCTTGATAAGTCAAAAGCCTTCCAAAAATCACTATTAAGGTTTAGTAACTAACAGACATCTCTGTCACACATTTTTATGAGACTTAAAACCTAACTTTTTATAAGCCAAATTCAAAAGTGATAAACATGAACTTTATATCTAACATGTTAAACTAGTTACTTAGAAATATCATAAATTAAATCTATGTGTAAGTACTTCAAAACGCTGTCGTAACTTTAAAACTAGCAATTAAACTTGTACCTAAAATTAGCTAAGTATTCGAACGGTGTATTACTTATGAGAATTGAGTATGTGAACCTTATATGAACTTTGTGAGTAATTAGAATTTGAATATGATCCTTTGATGAAATGAACTCATGTCGATGATTCGATTTTATACTACATGAATTATGGTTATACTTCGTATGCTTGTGCGTAATACTTTAGCAAGTTCTACGATGTGCTATGTCATATTTATACACCATACAATGATTAGTTGTATACACACTACTACATTAATGTTAAAAGATCACACTTAAAAAATTAAAAAGATCTCACTTTTTATAAAAGTGTGATATAAATATAAGTAAAATTTTTAATCTCACTTTATCAAATAAAGTGAAATTATATATATTTTTTATATCATTTATTAAAAAATATAATAATAAATTAATTTTTTAAACACACTTTTTACTTAGAACGTGATTAAAAATTAATTAAAATAAAATCTAAACTTTTCAATTCCCTCCCTGTTCTGGCACTCCTCGCAACCATCTCCTCCCCGAACTTCACAGTAGCCTCAACCGTCTTCTCCGCGCTATCGTGCGCCGACTAGATGATTCCCCCTCCGCCGCCGCTTTGGCCGTCAACTTCTCCGCTCTCAGCAACATGCTGCGATGGGCCATCGGCGATCCGATCTTGCTCTAGTCCATATCATCTGTCGCGATCTCCTGCTACAGTCTCCACACTCCTCCAGTCACCACCGCACAACCACCGGCTGTGTGGCACTAAGGTCAGCTCTCTCTCTCTCTCTCAGAGTCTATTTCAATTAAAGTTAGGGTTTTGGTTTCTTTTGATTTTTGAGACAATTTCAGTTCTTTTGATGCAAATCAAAATTAGGGTTTTGATTGTTTTTGAGCATATCTATTTATGTGTATTGTTTTTCTTTTCTTTTTCTATTACGCAGCTGTGGTTTTTCTTATGTATGTATGTTTTTTCCTGTTAATATTGTTTTTTTTTTCTCTCTCTGTTCTTCACTCTCTCTTTCTGTTCATCTTCTGTGTTTTTTTTTATATTTTTCCTGTTAAAATTGTTGGTGTTAATTTTCTGTTCATGATGTCTTTTCTATTAATAAGTGTTTTTATCTTGTGTTAGTGCCCATCACCTTCTAAATCCCAGTTAGGATATTCATCATCTACTAGACCTCAAAGGCTAGGTCACCTGGACTAAATAAGGATTCGATGAATAATAAGATGAAGCCCGTAGGGTCAATTGTAAAAATATAGTAAATATACTAATTGATTGTAGAAGTATGCATTTTAAATTTTTGTGCTTACAAATGGATGTTCTATTTTAGTATGTGGTAGATTGTGAAAAAAAGTTTTACAGCTATAAAAAATAGGGTGCCCCCACTGTGTTGAATTTCTGTATCTGCCACTGCTTCTAATTTTAGCAACACCAAGTCGGTGCTCGCCTTTATATAATAGCATAGATAAGAAATGTTTTGGGTTTATGTTTCTTTGGTTCTGTAGTTTTTAACATATAGAGTTGGAATAGGTTTGTATAATTTGGAATTGCTTCGAAGGCATGTTGTAATCCTATTTGCGTATTGAAGCATGGTTTGAGGAATTCTTGATGTGTTGGTGCAGTTGAGTCATGGGTAGTAGTGAGATGGACAAGCCTGCAAAGGAGAGGAAGGAGGCAAAGGAGCCAAGGACACCCACCCTGCAGGTATACTAGTGTGCTTGACTGCTCATTTTACATGCACGTGAATTGAGTTGTTGAAAATATTGTGCAAGGCTGGTTGTTCTTTGGTGTTGTTCAGGAACAGTCTTCATCAATACCCACAGGCACAGCCACTCCAGACTAGTCTGGTTTTCAGGTTCCACCACCAAACCCATCTAGTTTGGTCCTCCTTTATTCAACTAAGAACTTTTTCCTCTGTAGTTATTTGGTATAGATTGTGTTTGTAATAGGCATATTCTCCTATGCCTCCACATGGTTTCTTGGCATCGAGCCCTCAAGCTCACCCTTACATGTGTGGAGTTCAGGTATGTTGGTTTATGTGTTTGTTTTATGTATGAGGTTTATATCATTTCATATACTTAATGTTTACTTTTGTTAGTTTTGTTTGTTCTTGTTTTTGCTTGATATCTCTCAGTGGAGAGATTTTAGCGGAGATTGCTTTAACTAGTTGATTGACTTTAAGTAGTTTTAACTGTGATTGTGTTTGAGAGTTGGAATCCAGGCGGTGCTTGAGTATAGATTGATATTTGAATTCAACAGGTCAACAGAAAAATTTGGGATAGTCCGAAAAATAGAAGAAACTTTGTCGAGATTTCTAAGTTTTAGACTTAAGAGTATTTTTGAAGTTTTGGAAAGGAATTTTCATAAATTGGGTTTTATAAAAATGAGTTTCCTCAGTTATTTTGTAAAGTTGAGTTATTGAGTAAGGTTCACGTGCCTCGAGGTCGAGGGCGTGACACTTAAAGAGCTTAGGAAGAAGTAACTTTTTCAAGAAGACAAAACAATCGAAACTTTTATTTTAGCTAAAAATTATCTTTTTGTGTACTTTATCTAGCTAAAATGTGTACTAGTATTGAAATAGATTCATAAAAATGCTAGTCAATAAGGATTATAGTTTTTTAGTATATTTTAGCTAGGGAAAGTAATTATTAGTATTGGAGATGCTTATAGTTATTGTTTGGTTGTCGCAAACATACATGTTCAAGTATGATAGTGTTCAGGCTCAGTGGAAGCACCATGAACTCAAAGTGAAGGATTCCAAGACCCTTCTCTTTGGTGAGAAGGAAGTCACTATTTTTGGCGTCAGGTATGAATTCTATTGCTATTACAAGATGTATATGTCTAAGTATATCAATTTATATACATTTGGGTTGGCAAGACGTCGAGTGAACTACTTAGCCGTATATGTCTAAGTCACATGCTTTTTTTTTCATTAAGTTGCAATTTAATTAAAGTAGGATTTTGAAAATTTTGGTCATAATTATTATGTATGTAAAACTGTGATTGATTTGTGTAATATCTTATAGATCATCAGGTGATTTGCTAAGCAATATATTGGTTCTATTGGTGTGTGTTTCTCATCAATGTATCTGTAAACTGTTTAGGTTGCTCCCATCAAAACACTTTGGATTCTCTCTGTTGTGGATCAATTTGGACTCTGATGGTTCATTTTGATTTTGTAAAGATCTTTATTGCTGAAATTGTTAGTCATTCAGCTATGCTAATTGAGTTGGCATCTTTGATCCTCAAGGTGGTGCAAAGAAGGTCATCATTTCATCCCCAGCTGTGCTAATTGTTAATCATCCAACTGTGCAATTGCTTAACTTGTATGTTATTCTTTTATCACTTTACTTTTGATTTTTATTTGGCATATTTTTAGTCTTATTCCATAAACAGAGTAAAACTGTGACATAAGTACCGTGCACCTACGTCTTGCAGTACTGTACTTTCAAGGGTATTGGTGTTTATATTAAGTATGGAATTTGTCAAATGTTTTGAAATAAAAAAGGAATGATAACACCCCACAACTACCCAATGAGAAAAAATAATATAGAAAAAAAGTACATCATATGTAGGTTCTTTTGATGATGATTTAATATTGGGTCAAATGCTTCTTTTGCAGGTAGGGTTTTTTGATGAAATTGTGTGAAGTACTTCTTCAACAAATGATAGATTTATTGGAATTACAACTTCTTCTTTAGCAAGAATTCTCCTATATTGTATTATGATAAATCTCAAATTATTATGCATTTTTTTTAATTTAGTACAATTGATCAAAAGATTATTGAGTATCATATGAATATATTTTTTTAAAAATTTAATGAGTTCTTTCATCACAGCCATGGTAATTTGTTTTCTTGCCTTGTCTTTGAAACTTGGAGTTCATTCTATTGGAAACGTTCTTTTATAGTTGGTTTTATGTTTCACGTTTATGCTTTATGGATACGATAGAATTAAATATGTAGAACTTAGATTTGAAGCTAGTTAGAATTGATGAGTCAGAAATTGTATTAGTTGACATAGCTATCATAGGTGAAAAAAGACTCGAAATAACATTAGGTGCACGCTGGTGCGCAATGGTCATTTTTAATTACACTTTTTTGTTATCACATTTTCAGTTTTTATCACACACAAAAAGTGTGGTCGATAATGCGAAATCGACTTAACAATCACACTAATTTCATTTTTAATTACGTTTTTTGTTATTTTTAATAACACTTTTCAATTTTTATAACGCACAAAAAGTGTGGTTGATAATGCAAAATCGAGATTTTAAAATTTTAAAAATCACATTAATTATATTTTCAATCACGTTTTTCTTATGGTTTTAACAATCAAAAAGTTTTAATCACGCGCAAAAAGCGTGATCGAAAGTCTCGACTTTAGATTATACCCTCATAAACCACGCTTGAAAAAGCTTAATTATAACCGTATAATCACACGTATAAAGCGTGATGTTTCAATTATTTTCTAGTAGTGACACGAGACATATTGCACATTCATGGGCGTTCCTACATTGCATCTTGGGTTATCAAAGCCCTTCGTATGTTTTAAATTGGGTTGGGAATCATTGTTTACGGTTGTGAGTCTAGAGCATCCCTGGTTTTCATGTTTGGAAATGAAATTCGAGGTTTTTATTATAAAAATGAGGTTTAGGCACCATGGGTTCGTCACTAGCTTTAATTTAGACCTTGGGTTGATACTAAGCGAGCATCTTAGTTTTTAATATGGGTAACCCTATAAAGTCCCATCATGGCAATGACAATAAGTCCCTAAGGTGGCAATAATATAAAGTTCCATCACGGCATTGACAATAAGTCCCTGATGCGGCAATAATATAATGTCCCATCACGGCATTGACAATAAATTCCTGAGGTGGCAATAACATAAAGTCCCATTATAGCATTAACAATAAGTCCCATCACGGCATTGACAATAAGTCTCTAATATAAAATCCCATCACGGCATTAACAATAAGTCCATGAGGCAGCAATAATATAAAGTTCCATCACGGCATTGACAATAAGTCCCTAAGGCGGCAATGACAACAAGTCTCATCATGGCGATGACAATAAGTCCCTGAAGCGGCAATAATGATAATAAGTCCATACAAGTAATAGAAATAAGTCCCTGAAGCGACATTCATCAGCATCACGCACTCACACTACTGTTCTACTATGTGCTCATCCTGTTGAAAATGATAGTTTGCCTATATCTCTGTCCCCTTAACTTTGCATTGGGTGTTATACGATATGTATTTTATAATATCTTGTCGTGAGTTTGTTAGACAGCTTAGGGAATTTGTTTATGGGCTCTGGCTCATGGCATTCGTGCCACAGATAAAGAAGAAGAATAGTTTGAGGAGGGTACGTTCGTAGGAGAAGAAGACCTCGAGGAGTAAGAAGAGGCAGGAGTCAGTTAACCTCAACAAAGCTGCTTGAAGACGAAGGATATTTACTCTTTGATCTTTTTGTTCAGTTTTTTTACAGACATAATGTAACTTTTGATAAGTTCTCTGGATGACTGTAATTACTAAGTATTTCGAACAAATTTTGAACTGTTAATGATGTAGTAACTATCTTATGTATCTATGAACGTTCGGCTAGAATATGTTCTTTATTTATAGTTACATATGTCCCGGCATGCATGGGAAACGGGGTGTCACTGGTTCTTTATCATGGTCTGAGTCCCCTGGTTTCAATGCTGCCCATGGTTCCCCGGCTGGTTCTGCGTCGGACGCTATCCTAAAGGAAGAAAAATAGGGAAAACTCTATGGTAAATATTTTTAAGTTAAAATTATACGTGATAACTTAATAGTACAGACACTCTACAGAGTTTCTAAGCTATAGAACTCGCGATCTCCTTTTTTCCAAGGCCTGAAGGTTCAATAAATCTAGTCTCTGATACCAACTGTGACACCCCCTTCCCCGGACATGTTGGGACGTATGTAACTATAAATAAGGGACATATTCTAACCGAACATTCATAGATATATAAGATAGTTAGTACATCATTAATAGTGTAGAGATTGTTCAAAATACTTAATAAGTATAGTCATCTAGAAAGCTTAACAAAAGGTACATTATGTCCGTGGAAAACTGAACAAAAATATCAAAAAGTAAATATTCTACGTCTTCAAACTGCGTCGTGGGGATTACCCTGCTCCTGCTACTGTCTCCTTTCTTCAAAGTTTCCTTCCTCAACGAACGTGCCTTCCTTGAACAGTTCTTCTTCTTCACCTATGGCACAAATGCCATGAGCCAGAGCCTAGAAGAAAAATTTCCTAAACCGTCTAACAAACTCACAACAAGATATTCTACAATATATATCGTATAATACCCAATGCAAAGTTAAGAAAACATAGATATAGGCAAGTTATCATTTTCAACAGGATGAGCACATATAAGAACAGAAGTGTGAGTGCGTGATGCGGATGAATGCAATGCAAATGTCCAACCCCAAGTACTTCTAGAACAATATCACGAATTCCATGCCAGGAATTACAGAGTAGACTTGATGGTATATTAACTACTTAACCTATCATAGTCTTGTTGCGAAAAGTAAATGCTCACCTTGGCTATATGCCTCAGCCGTTTTACTCAATGGCAACGGCGTGGGGGGAGGGGGGGAACCCCTTTATCCATCCTTATCTAGACTAACTGATCCCACATTAAGTACTAGGATGCTCGTTAAGCGTCAACGCAAAGTTTAATTAAAGCTAGTGATGATACCATGATGCCTAAATCCCCATTTTATAATAAAAATCTCCAATTTAATATCACATCTGGCAACCAGGGACGTCCTAGATTCACAATCACTGAATAATTAATTTTTCTGTCACCCAACCCAATCGAAAGATACGAAGGGGACTCCGATAACCCAAATTGAAATGGAAAATGCCCATGACATGCAATATGTCTCTCATGTACAATTAATCATTGCATGGTATATAGACATGAAATGACACATGATATAACTTGCTAAAGCATTAAGTACAAGCATGTGAAGCATAACCACAATTTAAGCAACATAGACTTGATCCATTGGCATGAGTCCATCTCATCAAAAGCATCATTTTCATACACTTATTACTCACAAAGTTCATATACGGTTCACACACTCAAGTCTCATAAGTAACACACCATTCAAACACTTAGCCAATTTTAGATATAAGTTTAAATGCTAGTTTTAAAGTTGCAATAGTGTTTTGAAGTACTTAGATATTGATTTAATTTTTACAATTTTAACACCAATTAGATACAAATATTTTCTATAACTTTCATATTTATCACCGAAGTCAGTTCCTAAAGTAAAATTGTCATTTATTTTATTTTAGTAAATTTTTTTTTGCATTTTACAGAGAAAATCTTAGAAATTAGGCCTCTATTGGCCACAGTTTTAGAGTATCATTTAAAGGACTATGACTTTGATTTTTGGTGAGCTTTTATTTTAAGGTGTCCGCTATAAGTTTCATGTTTTGTGCTATGGTAAGTTACTAGGAAAACAATTGAGATTTTGGCCAATTTATAAATAGGGTTCGGTTAGCCTAAAAAGAGCCTGCATAGTGTGTTTTAA
This sequence comes from Heliamphora exappendiculata, assembly GCA_034768845.1. NCBI lineage: Eukaryota > Viridiplantae > Streptophyta > Magnoliopsida > Ericales > Sarraceniaceae > Heliamphora > Heliamphora exappendiculata. Next base: position 32,001 of record JAOTRH010453709.1, on the reverse strand, counting down.
TAGTGAGTGCCCTTTGGGGTATCATTCGAGGGTATTTTGGGCTGATTTTTGCTCAGTATTGCGTTTAATATGTTAGCTATATTTTTTTATATTTACCACTTTTGGATTTGACGTTTAAAAAGTGAGGGTTTAGGTCTCACAAAAATGTGTGACATAGATGTCTATCATTCACTAAACCTCAAAGGTGACTTTGGGAAGGCTTTTGGCCTATCAAGACTTCATAGTTTTGGCTCTGGTTTGGTGGACAGAAAGATAAATGTATCCTCTTCAGGTTTTATGTTTTGACCTAAGCTCGGTTCACACTCTAACTAAGGGTGTTTAGTTCTGTAACTTAATATGGTCAAGATCTGACACTCTTTGGTAACAATGATCTATCTGGCATTCTACCCAAAGAAATCACTTCAAACCACTATTTTACGAAAGAGAACTCATAAATCTAGATCTGGATACAAAAACCACTTTAAAATTATTTTTCTATAATTAGTTATGTTGTTTTAAAGTTGGAGGAAGAAAGTAAGTAAGTCTAGAAAGTCAGGCTACTTAGGGTTTTGGTTGGTTAGCTTATGTTGTGTACATTTTTGACATATTTTCTTTACATGCATGTTATAAACTCACATAAACCAAAACTCCAGAATACACAAAAGCCATAAAACTTAAAAACATACACATACAAGCTCATACAAAACACAATCTAGCAGTCCACTATTTGTATCTACAACGTCTTTTTTTGAGTTACTCTTCATTTATTTTTCTTAGAGTTTGTTTTAGAGATAGATTGAGGGGTATCTTGAGGGAGAACATCAGAATGTTTAAGGGAGTTTCTTACCTCTTAAGATGCTAAAAAGATTGAAGAAGAAAGAGTCTTGGCTTTAACGCTTGCTCCTTACTCTTTTTCTCCTCCTCCTTTCTTTCCTTCTTATTCTCTTCTTCTCTTCTTCTCTTTTTCTTCTTTGTAAACACTTAATGAATTTTTGGTGGTCTCTCTCTCTCTCTCTCACCTCTCAGCCGAAACATGTAGAGAATGGGTGGGGCTAAGGTCTTGTTTTTATAGAAAAAATTGTAATGGAGTGTAATTATTATTTAAATTTTAATTTTAATTTTTCTTGGACCCTCATTGGTTGCATGGGAGGTGGGAGGGGCTTGAGACTTACAAAATCAGTTTTGAGACAGATATATATTTAGCTCTGCAGTGTTTCGGAGACTAAGCAGCTGATTGTTAATTAATTTGAGTTTTTAATTTGTATTTTGATGCATTTTTGTGTATATAAATATATAAAATATTAATTTTATGTATCTAAACCAACTAAAATCTATTATATTAATGTATTTGTAATTAATTTAGTCTTTTTATGAATTATCATAATTTTGATAGCAATTAAATAAATAAGTGTAGGCTTTTAAGCTAAATTAAACTAGTTTTACTAGAATTGACTTTTTAACTTATTTATTGTGTAGAGATTTTAAATAATTATTTATTTACTTTTGTTGAGCTATATTATTATATTAGTATATATATTACTTGTATAAAAAGTATTGAGTCAAAATAATGTTTAATTTATACATTTTTTTCTCATTTTTAAGCTTAAAAAGGTAAAAAGTAACTTTTTGGGCACAAATTCCTTGGTGGCCGGCCATGCAAGATCAATTTAGTCATTTTTGTTGTTATTTTGTATTTTATTAATTAATTGTATATAAATATCTGATTTTGGGTGTCCATGTGTTATATTTTGAATTTTTAGTACTTTTTACTGTACTACGGGCAAAATGGTCATTTGACCTTAGTTATGGGAATTTTTGATTTTTAATTTAATAGTTTATGTTATTTGCTTAATTTAAGCCATTTTGAGACTTTTCTAAGTGTTAGGGCTTTATCTCTGAGTATTTAGTCTCTTTTAAGATTTTCGGGTCAAAATTTGAATTTTTGGTTAATTGGGATTTCTTCTATTCATGTAGCAATCTAAGTTCTCGTAAACTAACCGCTGCTAATACTAGTATTTGGGCTTAGATCGTTCCGCGAGTAGTTACAGTTCGGGTTGTTACAACTACGATCTAGGTCGGCTTGTTACAATCTAGGTGGTTACAACTAGGGTCCGGACTGGGGTGTTACAATCTACCCCCCTTAAATAAATTTCATCCTCGAAATTTCATGTGAAAGGTTGTGGATGATTACTTGCATTTCTTTGCTTCGAAGTCGTATCCTTGAGTTGTTCGTTATTGAGGGTGTGGACAATGTCGGGTTTATACGTTCGACATTTGGGGAAAACAGTTGTTTAATCTTACTAATTCCTTAAACCGATCACTACGAAATTTTTCATGATCATGTAGTATACTTGTGGCGTGAGAATTATTTGTCTAGTGCTAACTTAAAAGTTTTTGTCCTTTAAGCGTATCCTTTTTCGAGATAATGCAACAAGTTTAACTACTGTATATCTTAGAGTTTGCGGATTTTGGCGTACCTCCGATCATCAACGAATACTCCTTTTTCCCTTGTGAAGGCGAGTTTTTTGTCGATTGGTTCTCTTGTTGGTCGAGTTGTATCATCCTTCCCGAACTGCTCGTTTCCTTTTTACGAATGTTGTAGTTTCTTCTCCTTGGTAGCGGGCATTCAAACTTTTTATGTCCAAACTTATTGCAATTGAAACAGATTGTTGAGTTTGTCTCTTGTGAATGGAAGACACCTCCCTTATCGCCATCCAGCTGGTCAGGTTGCACCACCTTTTTTCACACCATTTGTTCCTTCCTGCAATGAATTTGTTTTATCCTCGTAGCCCTGGTCTGGTTGATAGTGGTTGTAGTTTAATCCTTTTTTCAGTGGGCATTTATACTTTTTATGTCCGGGCTTTCGGCACTGATAACATATTTTTAACTTTGGTGTCCTTTTTTCTAGTTGTTCTCGTTGGTCATTTTGAGAGTAAGGTTTGGAGCGTATAATTTTTTTGTTGTTCCGTAGTGGTCCTCCTTGATTGTCTTTTCGAATTCTTGTCGGGTAGTGCATCATCTCATGTCCTGGTTGGTTGCATCTATAACAAGCTCTTATTGTTGGTTGTTGTAGCTTTGTAGCCTTCATCCAGATCTCGATTATTCGGGAAAAATTCTTCTTTTTAGGTACTGGGATATTTTGTACTCTCAGGTTCGACAAGTGCCATGATCCTTCCTAGGGCGCCTTCCCTTGTGATCGATCCAAGTTAGCTGTTAGATCTTGCAAAATTCGTGTTAGGCTCGGGACTTTCACTTCCTCTTCAGTTTTGCCTACTTTTGCTGAATGCCCAAGGTTTTGTCTTTGTTCCGCCATCTCTATAGAAAAGAAAGAAAAAAGGGGTCACAAAACTGTTTGCTAAAGTTGGTTCTACTTATTTGATACTTAATCTGTTCATTAGTATAAAAAGTCTTATTCAATGAGATTCTATCATTCTTCACTGTGGATTGTCGACGTAGGGCTACTATTCCGGGTCTCACTTCATTGACTAGTAAAGATCTATTCCAACCAATCAATTTCTTTTCTGTTTCTATTATGTATACTGATAATCTCACAGTGTTGTTCACACATAAAATCTCATATGATTGCAAAGGCTAGTCGGAAACTAGTTATTGTAAGCGGCTTTGACCGAAAATACGAGTTTCCTTTAATCTCCTTTATACCTACTCTTAACATACTTTTGATAGTTCAGAGCCGGGTGTTTAGACTGTTTAGGCGAGATGCGGGTCTTGTTTAGATATAGTTAAGAACTTTCATGGGTATAAAATTTCACGGGTATACTTTTTGCTTCTAGCTACCTATGCATCATGAGGTTTAACCAATGGAAAGCAGGCAGCCTTAGTAAGGTAATTTATTACAACCCGAATGTTACCGTGTTCTTGACAAATCCTGGCAACGAAGTCCGTAATAAAATGCTTTCCAACCTTTTCAAGTGCTATACCGTTTCTCTTAGCTTTCATCGTTTGTCCTTCATGTGCTGGTATGTAGGATTTGGATGTCCCTTCCATTGACTAGATCGTTTCTCTTCGATGGTTGGTCGCTTTAAGGCAATTGAATGGATAAAAGGTATGTCAGAGGCAAATATCGAGTCACATGATCCATTGTGTTTTGATGGTCAATTCTCCATCGAGCTCCAGAAGTTCCTTGTTGTCAGAAATTCTCCTTCGAAAGTGGGGATGACTGGATTCAGATACTATCATTTTCGTAAGAAGTGTTGATGTGAATATCGATATGTACAGTTATTCTTCCGTTACTTGCATACTAAGGGTTCCCTAAGCTTGAGGTTGTCTCTTGTTTTTCTCTTCTCTACCATCGGCACGAATCTTTTGCTTTCTGGTTCGCCGAATGTGTCGGTCCACAATGAATTAGTTTGGGAAAGTCTAAACTTTGTCATACAGTGATGTCATGAGTGAAGCTGTTGTTCTTAGCTGTAGGTGATTGGCGGCATAGTTCTACTTATCGGGTCCTTTGAAAAGGTGTAATCAGTTGAATAAACCCTTACTTAACAATTCCTATAGTAGGGGGTCTCGGTCTCCAAAACTTTGTTAAACGCAAACGTTGACGGTGCTTTGAGTTGTAATGTTGAGGAAAAGGTTACCTTATGATTTGAAGAGGTGTCAAGAGGTTTTCGTGCATTCTCCTAATTTTTCGTGAAAGCGTTGAAGTCCAATAACATAATAGTTCGACGATCGTCGTCACTCACTAACCTACAGGTAAGGTTTGGACAAAACATGTGTGGAGTTTGATAATGATGGTCAGCTCAATCTTACTAGTTTCAGAGAATGTGACCATACGATAGTGATTTGATAAGCGTTTGGCTGAGAATTTCAAATGGTATAAGCACGAGATGCCGCTGGGGTTAGAATATCTTAGGGTGGACTCCCAGATGGTTCAAAGGCATGGGGTCATAGTTGAAGCAATCACCGTTGACTCAGGTTGAGAGGTCAAGAGATTAGCAATTAATAAATATTATAGAAAGGAGGTTCTCGGGATCAATCTATGCAACATCAGATTTTGAAAAAAGGTATGTATAAGCAACGGGTAGCCAAAATGGATATTTTTTCTGAATTTACGTCGGCCTAACGTATTTCAATTCAAGCATCCAAGTCAACTCCTCGGGTTGGGATTTCAAGAGTTCACAAAATTGCTTCAGTCGGACATTGTATTGAAGTCAGGAAATGAATGGTGGTCAAGGATTACCTACGAATATCACTGGGTCGAATTGTTGAGGACCGATGCTATTAGAAGGGGAAAGATAAGAAAAGAATTTTAACCGGTATAGGAGTTGATACAAGGGTTTGGAAAAAGAAACTCGTAAGGGTGAAGTTGCGGGATTTTAGCGATGTTTTCCTCATAAATTAGACTACTCATAGTGCCTTATCATTTAGGGGTTAGTCAATTTATCGGTGGTCTGATCGTCTATTAACTATCTAAGAGAGTGTCGAGATTAGGGGGTTATTTCCATTCTTAATTATCTTTATGTTTTTGGGATATTGTAGATTTAGTTTGAGATTATGAGATAGTTTATAAAGAATTTAACAATGAATACTTACGTTTTATTCAACGTGTAACTGGTACAAGGTTCTCAAAAAGTTCACATAGCACACACATAACTTTCAAACAAAAAAAAGAAAAGCACAATGCCTAGCGTACTAAAGCTTAAACAGACAAACGCAGATAAACGTGATGGACAACTGCCTCGCGTTCCCAAGTTGCTTCGTAAATGCCTTAGTAACGCCACTGGACCTCCACGTACCAAATGTTCCCTGGCCCTCTACGAGCTCTATCTGTGATGGCCACTGGTATCTCTTCATAAGTCTTCGGATCATCGAAGTTGATATCTAAGCTGCGTGGGTCAATGATCCCTCATTTATCTCTCGGCATTGTCGTCTGCAGCCATCGGGTCTTTACCAAATCTCCGAGTCACTCCTTAAACCCTGGCGGTACTTCCACTCTGTATGTTATTTCGTTGTGTTTTCCTAGAACCTTTAAAGGACCTATAAATCGAGAAAAAGATTCCGGCTTCCTGGACCTCTTTGTCCTTTTCGGGAATACTAGGTAATAAACCCACTCGCCAATACGGTAGTCCTTGGAATAATCTTGGCGGCTGCAGTAGGTTGTTGCATTTGTCTCCTTGTCGTCTTCTGATTTGGGCGGTGCCGCCTCTAGTGGATCATAAAAGAAGGCGATGGCTCGCTCCTCGTTCTCGTCGTCGTCCTCAGGTCTCTCCTCATCGTCTGCTCCAAAGTCCGCCTCGCCCTCTACTACATCGGGTTCCTCGTTAGCTCCTACTTCCTCGACCTCTTCTTCTCACTAAGATGGCCACTTGTCCGGAAACATCCATGTTAACAAAAACATGTCTATCGAGTCTTAATCTTTAGCGGGTTCTTTCTCATGGTTTGAGTCCCCTGGTTCGGATGCTGCCCATGGTTCCCCTGCTGGTTCTGTGTCGGATGCCATCCTAAGGGAAGAAAAATAGAAAAAATCCTAAGGTAAAGATTTTTAAGTTGTTAAAATTATACGTGATAACATAATAGTACAAACACTCTACAGAGTTTCTAAGCTACAGAACTCGCAATCTCCCTTTTCCCAAGGCCTGAAGGTTCACTAAACCTATGCTCTGAAACTACTTGTGACACCCCGTTCCCCGAGCATGTTGGGACATATGTAACTATAAATAAGGGACATATTCTAGCCGAACATTCATAGATATATAAGATAGTTAGTACATCATTAACGGTTTAGAGATTGTTTAAAATACTTAATAACTATAGTCATCTAGAAAGCTTAATAAAAGTTACATTATGTCCGTGGAAAACTTAACAAAAATATCAAAAAGTAAATATTCTACGTCTTCACACTGCGTCGTGGGGATTACCCTGCTCCTGCTACTCTCCCCTTTCTTCAAAGTCCCCTTCCTCAACGAACGTGCCTTCCTCGAACTGTTCTTCTTCTTCACCTGTGGCAAAAATGCCATGAGCTGGAGCCGGAGCCTAGAAGCAAATTCTCTAAACTGTCTAACAAACTTACAACGAGATATTCTACAATACATATGATATAATACCCAATGCAAAGTTAAGGGAACAGAGATATAGGCAAGTTATCATTTTCAATAGGATGAGCACATATAAAAACAGAAGTGTGAGTGCGCGATGCAGAAGAATGCAATGTAAATGCCCAACCCCAAGTACTTCCAGAACAATATCACGAATTCCACGCCAAAAATTACGGAGTAAACTTGATGGTATATTGGTTACTTAACCTATCCTAGTCTCATTGTGAAAGGTAAATGCTCGCCTTGACTACATGCCTCAACCGTTTTACTCGATGGTAACGGCGTTGGGGGGAAACCAGTTTATCCATCCTTATCTAGACTAACTGATCCCACATTAAGTACTAGGATGCTCGTTAAGGGTCAACCCAAAGTCTAATTAAAGCTAGTGACAATCCCATGGTGCCTAAATTCACATTTTATAATAAAAACCTCCAATTTAATATCACATATGGCAACTAAGGACGCCATAGATCCACAACCACTGAATAATTAATTTTCATGTCACCCAGCCCAATCGAAAGGTACGAAGGGAACTCCGATAACCCAAGATGAAATTGAAAAATGCCCATGGCATGCAATATGCCTCTCATGTACAATTAATCATTGCATGATATATAAACATGCATGGCACATGGTATAACTTGCTAAAGCATTAAGTACAAGCATGTGAAGTATAACCACAATTTAAGCAACATAGACTCGAACCATTGGCATGAGTTCATCTCATCAAAAGCATCATTTTCATACACTAATTACTCACAAAGTTCATAAAAGGTTCCCACACTCAAGTCTCATAAGTAACACAGTATTCAAACACTTAGCCAATTTTAGATACAAGCTTAATTGCTAGTTTTAAAGTTACGATAGTGTTTTGAAGCACTTAGACATTGATTTAATTTCTAAAATTTTAACAAAATATTTTTTATAACTTTCATATTTATCACCAAGGTTAGTTCCTAAAGTAAAAAGGTCATTTATTTTATTTTAGTAAAAACCTTTCAGCATTTTACAGAGAAAATCTTAGAAATTGGGCCTCTATTGGCCACGGTTTTGGGGTTTCATTTAAAGGGTTATGGCTCTGAGTTTTGGTGATCTTTAGTTTAAGGTGTCCCCTACAAGTTTCATGTTTTGTGCTAAGAGAAATTATTTAGAAAACGTTTGAGATTTTGGCCAATTTATAAAAAGGGTTCGGTCAGCCTAAAAAGGGTCTGCAGAGTGTGTTTTAACAGAAAGTGCTCAAAACCTTTGGGGTATCATTTGAGGTTATTTTGGGCTCATTTTTGCTCTGTATTTAGTTTAATATTCTAGCTACATTTTTCATATTTATCACGTTTGGATTTGACATTTAAAAAGTTAGATTTTAGGTCTCACAAAAATGTTTGACAAAGAGGTCTGTTAGTCACTAAACCTCAACAGTGAATTTGCGAAGGCTTTTGACCTATCAAGACATCATATATTTGGCTCATTTCTGGTGGACAAAAAGGTAAATGTATCCTCTACAAGTTTTATGTTTTGACCGAAGCTCGGTTCTCACTCTAACTAAGGATTTTTAGGTCTGAAACTTAGAGTGGTCAAGATCTGACACTCTTTGGCAAAAATGAGATATCTAGAGTTCTACCCAACGAAATCACTTCAAACCAATTTTGTATGAATGTGAACTCATAAATATAGATTTGAACACAAAAATCACTTTAAATTCATTTTTCTATAATTAGTTATAATGTTTTAACTTTGGTGGCAGAAAGTAAATAAGTCCAGAAAGTTAAGCTACTTAGGGTTTTGGTTGCTTAGCTTATGTTGTGTACATTTTCGACATGTTTTTTTTGCATGCATGTTATAAACTCACATAAATTAAAACTCCAAAATATACAAAAGCCATAAAACTTAAAAACATACACATGCAAGTTCATACAAAACACAATCTTGCCATAGCAGTCCACTATTTGCATCCTTACTCATGCAAGTTCATACAATACACCGACTTTCTCTTCAATGCCTTTTTTGAGTTATTCTTCATTTCTTTTTCTTAAGGTTTGTTATAGAGATGGATTGCAGGGTATCTTGAAAGAGAATATTAGAATGTTTAAGGGAATTGCTTACCTCTTATGATGCTAAAAAGATTGAAGAAGAAAGGGTCTTGGCTTTAACGCTTGCTCCTTACTCTTTTCCTCCTCCTCCTTCCTTCTTTCTTTCTTCTTCTCTTTTTCTTCTTTGTAAACACTTAGAGAATTTTTGGTGGTCTCTCTCTCTCTCACCTATCAGCCGAAACATGTAGAGAATGGGTGGGGCTAAGGCCTTATTTTTATAGAAAAAATTGTAATAGAGTGTAATTATTATTTAAATTTAAAATTAAAATTTTCTTGGATCATCATTAGTTGCATGGGAGGTGGGAGGGGCTTGTGACTTACAAAATCAATTTTGGGGCAGATATATATTCAGCTCTGCAGTGTTTGGGAGACTAAAATGATGATTGTTAATTAAGTTAGATTTTTAATTTGTATTTTGGTGTATTTTGTGTATATAAATGCATAAAATATTAATTTTATGTACCTAAATCTACTAAAATTTATTATATTAATATATTTATAATTAATTTACTCTCTCATGATTTATCATAATTTTGATAGCAATTAAATAATTAAGTGTAGACTTTTAAGCTAAATTAAGCTAGTTTGACTAGAATTGACTTTTTGACTTATTTATTGTGTAGAGACTTTAAATAATTATTTATTTGCTTTTTTTGAGCTATATAATTATATTAGTATGTACATTACTTGTATAAAAAGTATTGGGTCAAAATAATGCTTAATTTATACATATTTTTCTCATTTTTAAGCTTAAAAAGGCAAAAAATAGTTTTTTGGGCATATATTCTTAGGTGGCCGGTCATGCAAGGGTAATTTGGTCATTTTTGTTATTATTTTGTATTTTATTAATTAATTATAAATAAATATCTGATTTTGGGTGTTCATGTGTCAAATTTTAAATTTTTAGGACTTTTTGCTGTATTATGAGCAAAATGATCAGTTTACCTTAGTTATGAAATTTTTTATTTTTAATTTAATATTTTATGTTATTTAAGTAATTTAAGCTATTTCAAGACTTTTCTAAGTGTTAGGGTTTTACCATTGAATATTTGGTCTCTTTTAGGGTTTTCAGGTCAAAATTATGATTTTGGGTTAATTAGGGTTTCTTCTATTCATGTAGCAACCTAAGTTTTCGTCAATTAACCGTTACTAATACTAGTGTTTGTGTGACACCCCAAACTCCGGGCCTGTGAAACACCTACAACAATCAGATAAAACCCAATCCGAGAATACACTTTCAAAGATAAACCATACATGCATTGTATATAAATGCCAAACGGTAACATTACACAGTTTCAACGCCCGAAAAACATGTTATAGCATACATGTAACGAAAGAACAAAAGGGAAGACTACAGCTCTTCCACCTCTCCCGTACCTCCTGATCAACCTGCGTGACTGGTACCTGAAGAAAATCAAAATCTCACACTATGAGCCAAGCTTAGCAGATTCTAAACAACACATGCAATATAAGCTAAATATGCTAGGAAAATGAGATGCAGTTTTTGACTATCTTTCAGCCAATAAAACAATTTAAAACAGTTTTAGATCACTACTCACCAGAGTCAGAAAATAAATTTCACATGCAATGGGAAAGAGAGGATAAAAATTATTTTTCGACTCATTAGAGCCTTGAAAACGATTCCAGTATTACGACTCCCATAGGCCGTTAATACAGTTTTTAAGAAAATTGGTCTATCCGTCCCAATATGCAGTACATGCAATCCATGAATCTTCTCGGACTTTCACCGAAGCATTGATGCCCCAACTAATGCATCTTCTTGGACTTTAATCGAAGGACTACCGTAGCTCCAATCGCACAGACACCGGCTTTCGCAGCCTACCTTATACACCGACTTTCGCAACCAACCTCATACACCCACACACGCACACGTATATCATCAACCAGGATTTACATCTACTGGATCGCAGATTCATCTAATCCATTTCATACACATATGCAAACTTAAATCAGGATTTAAAGCATATAACCATGTATCAACACGACGTTCCACAAATCACGTCACATGCCTATAAAACTCTAGATTTTAAAGCATAAACCACGTTACACATAATGATATCACCTTATGTAATTCACTTACATATTTCATACATAATTAAACAGTTGTAAATACACATAACCATGTATCAACATCACGACGCCACATGTCAAACCGACATCCACTCACAGGGACAACCAACAACCATAAAACCATGCCTAACTCAAAGGTCAACATCAACCCCTCGAATAACGAGGTTACAACATCACCTTTCTCCTCAAAAGGATCAAGTGCTCAAACACACCCTATACCCAACCACGAATCCCAACATTGCGCACATAACCAGCACTCACACAACCGTGCCACAAAACCTAAAACCAACCATGCACATCACACCTGAGGATGGTATCACACAAACACCCGAGGTCACCACATGACCCCCGAAACCATAACACCACCAACTGAACCCCAAAAGGGACCCAAAGTTATATGAATCAACTAATTCTCATAAATTAATCAATTGAATACCAAAGGACACCAATTGGAAACCAAAACCCAACCACCGAACCATCAACACACAGCCCAGGACTTCAGTGGACCAAACCCCAACCTTCAGTCGACCGAACATGCTATTAGAATCTCACAAAACGCCAAAACACACGATTCAGTCGACCAAACCCCACGGTCCAGTCGACCGAACCCAAGATCCATGGTTCAGTCGATCGAACCTCGACGAAACTTGATTCCGAGCTATAGGTTTCTACATCCAAACCCCTAAACGAAGCCTGAACACTGATCTAACACCCACAAACATCCACATGCCTAGGCCTAACACCGAGACCTCAAAAAAAACTCTCGATACCCGATTTTATGCGCGAAATCGACAAAAATTCGATTTTTAACTCAAAAATCAACTTAGATACAAAATTAGATCTACTGAGATTTAATTATTAAAAACATATACGTTTACACGTAGCACCCTTATACAGCAGTGTAGTCTAGAATTCTACCTCGGTGAGTTAAAAACTCGACGCCTCGAATCACGTGCAAAATTGACACTATAAAAAAATGGTCTTTTGTGACAAAATTTAATGACAAATTTTATTCTTCTCGCTAAAAGTAATATTTTAGCGAGAAAATATCAATTTCGCCACTAATACATATTCATTTTGTGACAAAATTTAGTTTTTCTCGTAAAAAGTTTCTTAATAATTAGCGAGGAGAATATTTCGTCACAATATGTATTTTTTTTGCAATGAAATTTATTTTTTCTCGCAAAAAGGTTTTTAATTTTTGGTGACGAATATATTTCGTCTCAATATCTGCCTTTTTAAGACGAATTTTATATTTTCATCACCAAATAATTTTTGATTATTTACTACGAAATAATTCGTCACCAATAATTAATTATTATGTGAAAATTTTAATATTTTCCTCATAAAAAATATGTTTTTCATTATTGATGATTAATTTTCATCACAAATTAAAAATTTGGTACGCAATTCTTAAAAGTAGAGAAAAAATTTTATTTGTCTTAATTTGTCTCCAGCCTCCCACCCCCTTTTTGTGCAAGTGCATCTTATGATCCCAACCAAGCTAATTGATTGTTCATTCCCCAAGTCTGTCACTTTCCCGAGTCCTCTAACCCGTGAGTTTTTTATTTTATTTCTAGTAGTGTTTCTCTCCCTTACTCTTCATTTGTTGTGCTGTCGGTGCTACACTGCTGCTATGAAAATCCGACATATTTTAATTAATTAATCTTATTAATGCAATTAAACTCATAATAATAATAACAATAATAATAATAATAATAATAATAAATTCTGATGATAAATTGTGCACGTTATTGGCGGTTGGTATATCTAGATACTAGAGATATTAATTTATGATTAATGCCATGAGGCCGATATTTTTTTTATATATAAATTAAATCTTTTAACTAAATTAAAAGTAAATTAGAGGAATAAAATGGGATGGATTTTATAATTAAACAAATATTTTTTTTTAATTGTACGTTAAAAAGAGAAATCTCCTAGAATTAATTAGAAAAGAAAAAAATAAAAATAAAACCCAACCCGAAAACATCCCAGCCCGCGGGCCCCTTTCCTTTCCCCGTTTCTTCTCTATTTCGGCCACAGAGTCTAAAAGCTTTGTCTAAGCACTTTTTCACTCTAAAATTGAGTACCTTTCTCACCAAACTGAACAACGCCATCTGTGATTCGATAATTACAAAAGGAGAGCTCACAATAAACTCGCAAAAGGCTGGATTTCATGAGGACCGAAAATCCTAGGGTTCCAAAAAGTTTGGGGCTTTTGCCGTCTTTAGCTTCTATGAGGTAGGATCTAGACTAATTTTGATGTTTTGACATGATTTGTGTTGAATTTAATAGATAATTTCGTGAAACCCCAACTTATGAGACACTAATCAAAAATTCTATTTAATTTTTTTTGTGTGGTTATTTAACTTGGATGTCAAGGTATTTGATTTGTCTTGTGAAATTGGAACACTTATGAGGCAAGAATTCTTAAAGTAGGGCTTGCTTGCAAAAAATGTCAAAGGCAAAAACAAAGTAAAACTTGGTACATTTTTTTATAAATAAAATAAAATAAAATAAAAATTCAAATATACTTTGCAAGGGATCTCTAGGTCTTGATGCTTTCTAGTTGTTAAGAGGCTATTGCATTATATTTAAAAAAGATGCATAATGATTTTTGGGATTTAAAAAGAAAAATAGTGAATAAAGTTTGAGCTAAAAGGTTACTGGCAAGGTGGAACTAAACATTTTGAGCTAATTCAAGAAAAAAATGGATGATATTTTGGATATTAACTTAAATCTTATTGATCTAATGTTTGTGAGTTGAATTTATCAGTTAATTAAAAATCTTGGGGAGAATTATGAAAATCCTAGCTAAATACATTTTTTACATATTCGATTGCATATAAACTAGATGAATGATTTGAATATGAGGTATTTAATGAGTTAGTTGAGCCTTGTAAAGGTTTGAAAGTTAAATTTATAGTTTAAATTGTAAGACTGAAAAAATTAACCTAAACTCTACCTTGGATTAATAGTTCTTGGTTTATATTGTGAAATTGGGATACATTAGTAATTAAAGCTATGTAACTTGGAGACTATGGGTTTGGAGCTAACTACATAAATCGATTTAAACAATTAATGTCAGTTGACGCAAAAATTCTAAAATGGTGAAATCATGGAGCTTGGGATTCATGTAAATAGAACTAATTAGTGAGCTGAAGTGTTGGATATTGAATTTAAATTATGGGTTGTAAAGTCATTGGATTGGAATTAAATTATGTATTAATTTTCACATAGGATGAATAAAATGGTTGAATTATGGTTGGGGAGTTTGATTTATAATTTAATTGAAAAACTTGAAATGTTTACTAAACATCTAGTTAATTCATGGTTTATAGATTTAGGCCTTGTGAACAAATTGGCTATACCAATTGAAGATAAAAAAAAAATTGTGTTTGAGTATAAATTTAATGAGATAAACTAAAAGTGATAATTGACTAATGCTTAGTGGTTTCAATTTTTTTTTTGGATTGTATGGTTAAAAAATGCAGGCTAAAAAAAATTAGGAAACAAGCTGCATTTGAGGCGACTTAAAGAACTTTGGAAGATCAGTTATTTCTGAAGAATATTTAAAGTTCCCTATCTTATTGCATGACCCATAAATCCACAAATTAAAACTAGAAAGAAAAAGAATTTGTACAACTTATCATCCAAGTTTGGTAGTTCATTGGCTTGTTGTTTATGATATATATAGAAAAAAATGTGTTTCTAACGATGATAACATTGGTAGCTTACATCTAAGTTTGCCTTATTGTATTGTTATTTATTTATTTATTTATCCTTTTATATGGTATGAGGTGTGTACTGATTACTTTTGAGTTTTCTTTTAAAAAAAACATATTCCATGCAATTAGTGAGTGCAATCTAAGTACTAGTAATCTTGCATATCTATTGAAAAATGTGTAGCTAAGTTGTCTCGAAAGTTTATTGTGTTTTTGGTTTTTTAATTGAGCAGTGTTTCGATTCATTCATGTAACACTCTTCAGATAAATATTGTTAAGTTTTCTTCATGTGATCAAGCATGGATAAGAGTTGGATGACATTAGGCAGGACAGCAGCTGGCAGAATGAGTCAAATTTTGTGAGTTGGAATCAAGGCGGTGCCTGAGTCTATCTGTTTTTGAATTGAACAGGTTTACAAGAAAAAAATTGGAATAGTCCGAAAAATAGAAGAAATTTTGACAGTGGAATAATTGAAAAGAAGAAGTTCTTACCGAACAATGGCGCTTTATTATAAAACTGAGAAATTACAGAAAATTGTAAGATTAAAAATAAAACTTGCGAAGTTGTTTGCGTTCCATGGCCTGGGGACAGACCTATCACCCATGTCTTTTAGATAGTATGCTCTAGTGCCTGCCTTAGAAGTAACTCTATACAGACCTTCCCAGTTCAGGTCTAGCTTCCCCTGAACTGGGTCCTTCATATGACCAAGGACCTTTCTCAAGACCAAATCCCCCTCGTCGAACTTGCGATGTTTCACCCTCTTGTTGTATCCTTTGGTAAGAGTTTACTGGTAGGCTGCCAATCTAATGGTTTCCATTGCTCTTCATTTTTTAGCTAGGTTTAGATCCATGGCCAATGCTCTTGCATTTGTTTCAAGAGAGTTGTCCTCGGTTCGGATTGTTGATGACCCAACCTCTAATGGTATAACTGCCTATACCCCATAGGCTAAGGAGAAAGGGGTTTCACCTGTATACCTCATTGGGGTTATTCGATACGTCCATAGGACTGAAAGGAGTTCTTTGACCCATCTTCCTTTAGCAGCATCTAATCTCTTCTTGAGTCCATCAATGAGGGTCTTGTTCGTGGCTTCTGCCTGCCCATTGCTCTGTGGATATGCTGGGGAAGAAAAGTAATTTTTGTTGCCCAGGCTTGCACAGAAGTTTTTGAATACCAAACTGTCGAACTGAGTTCCATTGTCCGAGATGATTGCTCGGGGAATGCCAAATCGAGTAATGATATTTTTTCATGTGAGCTTTTTCACGTCGACATCTCGGATATTTGCCAAGGGTACAGCCTCCACCCATTTAGTAAAATGGTCTATCGCAATGAGGAAGTACTTCCTGTTACCTGTGGCCCTTGGGAAGGGACCCACTATGTCATATCCCCACTGAGCGAAGGGCCATGGGCTTGTTAGTGGAGAGAGATCTTCGGCGGGGACGTGTATATTCGGGCTAAACCTTTGACATTTTAAACATATTTGGACATACTGCTCCGCATCTTTCTACATGTAGGACCACCAATAGCCTTGAGACCTCCCTC
The DNA here is from genome assembly GCA_034768845.1 of Heliamphora exappendiculata. NCBI lineage: Eukaryota > Viridiplantae > Streptophyta > Magnoliopsida > Ericales > Sarraceniaceae > Heliamphora > Heliamphora exappendiculata. Next base: position 15,525 of record JAOTRH010453709.1, on the reverse strand, counting down.
CTATGTGGCTTCCACAGATTTCATCGTGTATTTCGAACAAGAGGTCTTGAACTTTGTTTGGATGGACGCAAAATAAGTAGGGCCCTGTGAAAGATTTTTTTGTAAAGATCTCCCGAACTAGAGACCCAAAATCGAGCTGCCCTCCTTCTAATCATTCGAGCTTCCTTTTGATCGGATGGGAGCTTATCCTTCACCAAGTAATTTTTTATGGGATCCATCCAACTGGGATCTAGTTTCGAACAGTGGACCTGCTCTTTTGCAAGGCTGGCTATGCTCGGTTGTGGGAGGACCTCCATAGAAATCACTATTTTTTTCTCAGAATTTACGGCTGATGCAAGGTAAGCCAGCGAGTCAGCGTGGCTGTTTTCCTTGGACGAAAGTTGGATGATTTCGCAGCATGGGATGTCCCCGACTAGTTGCTGTGCTAGCCAAACATATGTCTGCATTCAGTCATCCTTGGCTGTGTATTCCCCCTTGAATTGATTCATGACTAATTGTGAGTCACAAAATATTTTAACTCTCTGGGCCTTCAGTTCTTTAACATCCCAAAGCCGAGCTAAGAGGGCTTCGTTTTTGGCTTCGTTGTTAGTGACTTGGAAGTCAAGATAAACAGTCTTCTCTATGAGGATCCCATTTGGGCTATATAGTACTATTCTTGCCCCAGCGCCTTTGTGGCATGATGAGCCATCCACATACAGCCTCCATGTATCCTCTGAATAGCTATCATCTGGAGCCGTTTGCTCGATAACTTGCCCCCCACTATCAGCCGAACATTCTTCCCGACTGAATTCAGCAATGAAGTCGGCCAGGACTTGGCCCTTTATGGCTGTTCTTGGGCAAAAAGTGATGTCATGCTCCCCAAGTTCTACAGTTCACTTTGCAACTCTCCCTGAAAAGTTAGCTTTTCGAAATAATACTTGAAAAGGGTGTTCGGTGACTACCTTGATCGGGTGGGCTCTGAAGTAGTGGATTAGCTTGCGAGATGCGATGATAAGGGCCAAAGCTAGCTTCTTTAATGGCAGGTATCTTGTTTCTAGGTCAAGGAGCACTTTGCTCACATAGCAAATTGGCTTTTGGATCTTGTTTTCTACCTTTAGAAGCACAGCACTGACAACTCGGCTTGATACCGCAAGGTATAAAAATAGAGTCTCACCACTATTTGGCACCGTTAGTAACGGTGGGAAAGAGAGATAGTGTTTTAGCTCGGTGAGAGCTTTCTCACTATCTTCATTCCAAGCGAACTGATTGGCTCCCTTCATTGCTTTGAACAATGGATAGCACCGATCAGATGCTCGGCTAATGAACCGGTTGAGCGCTGCAGCCATCCTTGTCAACTTCTAGACTTCTTTCAAGTTCTGTGGGCTCTTTTGATTCTGTATGGCTGAGATTTACTCGGAGTTTACCTCTATTCCCCTGTGAGTCACTAGAAAGTCTAAGAACTTTTCAAAGCTTACTCCAAAGGCGCAATTGGAAGCATTGAGTCTTGTTTGTAAGCTTTGAGGATTTCAAAGGTCTTCCTCAGGTCGTCAAGATGTCTATTCGGGTGCTTAGTTTTTACAACCATGTCGTCGATGTAGACCTCCATGGTCTTGCTGATCAAGTCCACGAACATCTTGGTAGCAAGTCTTTGATAAGTAGCTCCTGCATTCTTGAGTCCAAACAGCATCACCTAATAACAGTAAATACCCCAAGAAGTAATGAATGCTGTCTTTTCCATGTCCCCCGTACATAGCTATTTGGTGGTACCCTCTGTATGCATCTAGAAAACTCATCCTTCCATGTCCTGCTGTTGAGTTGATGAGCTAATCTATTCGGGGGAGAGGAAAGCAATCTTTGGGGCAAGCTTTGTTTAGATCAGTGAAGTCAATACAGACTCGCCACTTCCCATCCTTATTCTTGACCACTACAGTATTCACTAACCAGGTCGAGTAATGGATCTCTTTGATCGCTTCTGCCTCCTTCAGTCGTTGAACCTCATCTAACACTGCCTCTGCATGGTGTGGGGCAGACTTCATGGGTTTCTGCATTACTGGCTTCTTCGGGGGATCCATATTTAACCAGTAATTGATCATCCCGAGATCTATACATGGCATCTCATACAATGTCCATGCAAAAGCCTCTCTATTTTCTTTTAGAAATTCTATCAGTTCGACGTCTTCTTGTTCAATTATGTTTGTTCCGAGCAAGAATAACCGATCTGGATCCTCTGGGGAGATATTAATTTTCTTTAGGTCCTCTACAACTTTCTCTTTAGCTGTTCGGCTGTAATCGTGGATTGTTGGGCCATCCTCCACCTTTATAGTCTTCACCTTTAGATATTGTTCTTGAGTCTTCATTTTGGCAAGGAAGCACTTCCATATTGTGTGTTGATCTCCTTTGATTTCAACTACTTCCTTGCCAATTTAGAACTTCAGGGGCTGGTGGTAAGTTGAAGGTACTGCTCCCAAACTATTAATCTACATTCTACCTACAATAACATTATAAGTAGATGGCTGGTTAACAATTAGGAATTCAGTGTTTACCATCGCGGGCCTTGCTTTCACCGGTACAGTTATCCTTCCAACTAGCCATACTGAGTCTGTGCTAATGCCGATCAGGGGAGTCATGCACCTTTTGAGTGCTAAATCCTTCAGCCCCAGCTTCTAGAACAGACTGTAGTACATAATGTCCACCGAACTACCCTGGTCTACTAATACTCACATTACATCATAATTGGTAATGCGTAGTGTTAGTACCAAGGCATCATTATGGGGTTAGTGTATTCCTTCGAGGTCATCTTCTGAGAAGCTAATCCCCTTTGATTGGTCCTGGATGAGGTCCTCTTCTTTTCTTTATCGTTTGCCCTCGTCCACTTTCATTGTGTGGGCCATAGTCCTAGCTTGGTGCTGTACAGCTGCTTGGGTAATCGGATCCACAGTGCTATGAATCATCTTTACCACGCCGAGAGAAACATCTCTCTGTTCGGGGCCCTGATCCTGTACCTGGTTTTTTTCTTCTTGAGAAGTCTTCTCTCTATCAATGAATTCCAAAAGGTGCCCTACTTGAACCAAGTCCCCTAAGTGTTTTTTGAAAGTTCAGCATTCTCCTGTCAGGTGGCCATGATCTGGGTGGTAGTGGCACTTTCGCTTATGATCTCGTCTGCTCGGATCCCCCATAAACTTCGGTGGCCACTAGAAGTAAGGCTTGTCCTTGATCTGGTCCAAGAGTCTATGCAGGGGTTCTATGAACACCGTTTGCAGGACCTAGTAGGCTGTTGACTCCTTTTTCTCTTGGGATTCCTTTCTGGTTTTTTGATCTCTTCGCCCTTTATCCCTCCTCTCAAGCTGTTTGACTGACGCCACACTTTGTTCGGCTTGGCTTATATCTTTCTCAACCTTCGCATGTTGTTCGATCTTCACCATTAACTCGGACATTGTAGAGACAGTCTTATTGGTGACATTGGAGCAGGCTGGCAACTTGTGGAACCAATTAAGGGTCGTTTCTCATAAACTGGATGGGAACATGCGGCATAGGAGTGCATTATTCCCACTCTAAAGTGACATTGCTTGTATGTACTGTCGAATATTGCTCACTGGGTCTTTCCTTCCATCATACATCTCAAACTATGGCGGGGAGAACTTACGTGGTAGATCTGCATTCTCAATGACCTCGGCTAATGGTGACACCGAGATATGTTCAAGGGCCCTCCTTGCAATATCCTGGGCTGTTCGGCCACCACTGTGCTGCATCTTAGAAGCATCATTTTCTCTAACCATAACCAGAGGTCCTGATTAGGGTCTAGTTTGGCCCTAGCTATTCTTTAATGACTTGGCCGAATAGATTCAGCTTTGATTGTATCAGTTCGCCTAGAAATTCTTAGACTTTCTTCGGGTTCCTTACGCCTTTGCCTCTAAGGGTGACTCAGGCTGTAGGACTCTGGGCTTTGTTCGATTTTCTCTTGTTCATGACTTTCTCTTTGCCTTACGCGTGGTCCCCTTTGAGCATCCTGCCTCTGGATCAGTTGTCTGAGCTCGTCGATTTTCCTGTCACGTTACTTCGTTCTTTCTTCTAGATTGTTGATGATCCTATCCCGCGTGGCCAACCTCTCCTCCAATCTTTCTCTTTCTCTTAAAGATGACGGAGAACGTCGTTCTCCTCTAGAATTTGTGGTTGAATAGGGCAGTTGCCTCCCATTGTGCGAGGCATCGTCCCTACACCTTCGAATCTCTAAAGGGATTCTAGGGGCCCTTGGTCTCTCTAGGACAACCGATATAGACCTCTGGGGGATTTCTCCTTGCCCTCTGGCACGGCTCCCAGTGAATCCAGAAGGAGTCTGGCTCATGGTTCTGTTGGTTCGAGATCGTCGCTCCCACAGACGGCGCCAAATTGTACGTGTCGCAAATTAGAAAGCTAGTTGGCATAATCAAAATCGAACAAGTAGGTTCAAATATGATGATCCCGAGCAGAATATGATTTGAACTCCTCGTCGCCGAACTCACTAGAGGCTCTTCACACCGTTGTCGAACTCCTACAAGACAAGGAACACCGTCAGTCCTTTCCGGCCTGGTTTGGTCGGGAAGCACTCCGACGTTCAAGTTAGACTTCTATCAGTGAGGTTTCTAATCAAGAACTAGACTTAGAATTGCGTATCTAGGGTTATAGAGTGCTTGCCTTTATATAAGGGTCAAGGAATAGGGACGTTGAGTCCTCTTGGAACTCTGTCTCCTAGGATTTTGCCTTATCCTGAAACATTCTTATTACTTCAGGACACTAAGTTCTTCATTCTCGATCTTCTTATATCAGGATTAGGATCCTTTTGAGTTGTCTGTTTACTAGGGGCCAACTTGGGCTTGAGTCATTGTGGGCTGTCCTTTTCTGTGATGGTTCGAACTCATATGAGCCGATCAACTAGTGTGTTGGCCTTTTGGTTGTAACCTGAGCCTGCTTGTCCTGGGCTAGGCTTTGAGCCCGTTGTTCTATTCACTATCACCATTGTATGAAGCAGATTTCAATTTTTAAGGCCCTCACAGCTAACTTCATTAGTTTCCAAAAAGACAAAAAGATAAATAAAAAATACTAATTTTTAAGATATTTTCTTTTTATTTATATTCCATTCAAAAGTACAACAATATTTTTATCTGATAACTTATTAATACGAATCTCAACTCTCTCTCTCTTTCTCTCTCTATATATATATACTTGTTAGGTGTATGAAATTTGGTTATTTTTTTGAGGTCTCACCCATGATTTGATTCGTTGTAGAGACATCATGGTTTAAAATATTTTTTGACTTGATCTTTTTGCTTCTAACCGTTTGTGGAGTTTTATATTTATCATTTTTATTAGAGTTTCTTATCCCTTATATTGTATTGCCTCATATAGTAGTAAATAATCTCGTAACTTTGTGGGCGTAACTCTAATTATTTAGTTTGAATAAAAATATTAAATTAATTTTTTACTCAATCGGTCAACAAAAAAAGTTACCTTAAAACTAATTTACCAAATGACTTACTTTTAATTCATATAAGCTTTGACTAAAAAATTATTTAAATTAGTTATCAATTTTAAAAATATCAACTAGAGCACTTCCTATCAACACTATTGTTGTTGTAATTTAACAAATTACGACTCAAGCCTATAAGTACTCAATTATCTAATTTAATAATTTAAAAGTAAAATATAAAATAAAATAAATAATATAATAATTAGTTAATCAGATAATTTTAAAACACCCAATAATAATTATGATTTTGTTAATTTGCTAATATATGAAGGTAAAAACATAAACAAAAGATACTAAAAGTAAAATTATATTATTTTTTTATTAGATTAGTGAAAGGAGAAGTAATATCAATAAATATATATTTTTTACTTTTTTATATAAAAGAACATGAGACAGAAAAGAAAATAAAATAGAATGTTAAAATTATTTAATTTCAAGAATTAAATTTTTAACATTTATATAAATATTATATGAAATTATTTTACCTTCCCATATAAATTATTAGGAAGAGGGTTAAATTGCTAATAAGTGATTTAGATCACGGTTGGTTTCTTTTTATTTGGAGGCTTTTTAATTAAAAGAAAATCCACTTTTAAGTTGAGCTATTCCACATATAGAAATATCCCATTTTGCATTTTTGACTTTTATTTTTGTTTTTTTACAAGAAGCACTTATTCTGTGAAATTAGCTCTGTTTGGGCTAAATTTCTTTAATTTTACTTATTTTTATCTTTTTAAGATTTTTGTTGTTGTTTAAAATCTTTACTTTTTGAAACCGCATCGATAAGATAAACTCAAAAACTAAAAAAATCTTGACTGAAAAGTAAAAAAAGTTTCATAAAAATGAAAATAAATAAATATAAAATTTAATTTATCGACTTATTTTAGTTTATTTTTGTCTTTTTTATTATAATTTTTTATTTTTTTGAATCATCTCCGTAAAGAAGTCGAAAAATGTAATAATTTGATTAAATGATAAAAAAATTTATTAAATACGAAAAAACCTATATAAAATAAACAAATAAACAATTATTCCAAAAAGGGCAATGATATTGTACAAAATAATAATAGTGCCCTCAATAAAAAAAAATATATGCTCTTTTTTAAAAAGTAAAAAAAATCTATAAACATTCCAAATAAATATAAAAGTACAAAAATTTGAGTAAATTAGTTGTAATAAAAAATAAAAACTCTATTCAAAATTTAAAGAAGTTTAAACGACGTATTATCCTAAATAATTAAGCTTTTTTAAGTTTTATATTTTTTTTAATAAAAATAAAAAAATAACATTTCAAACATTTCAAACGGGCCTTATAAACTGTTAAGTTGAAAAAATCTCTATAAAAAATCAAAGGGCTGCGAGCCGAAACCGATTATTGACAGAATATTATAAAAAGAAAAGCTTTTCCACTTTTTTCGTTCTTATTAGCGGCTTTGGACTGGACCATTGGTTAGTCTCTCTCTCTCTCTCTCTCTCTAGATCGTCCAGTCATAGTGGCACATTTACCAAATTAACTAAAGTTTTTAACTTAATTATCAAAATAGAAAATTCTAAACTTAATTTCTATTTTACATAAAAAGTGCGTTTAAAAAATACATTTTTTTGCAAAATATATTTTTTAAATGGTGAATTCGTTAAAATAAAATATTACACTAAAAACGTATTTACTAAATAGGCATTCTGTATAAAAATATTTTTACACTAAAAATATTATTAGTAACAATAATTTTATATATTTACATTAAAAATATTTTTACCAAAAACGTTTGCTTTGTAAATGTAGCCCACCAGCCAAAGAGAGGGAACGTGCTTACCATAAACATATTCAATAAAAAATATATTTACAGGAAAATTATTTTATTTAATTTTTAAATATATTTTTATAATTGAATTCATTTATTACGTAGAACTCGTCGAGTTTTTTGTTTGTAACAAAATTAGATTGATTTGATAACTGTAATTAGGTGATTGAATAATATTTGTTTAAAATTTTTTAAAAAATTTTAACTTTTATTTATATTATTTATAAAAGAATATTATGTAATTATTTAGCTACAGGTATCGGGTCAATCTAAATTTTTATATAAATAACAAACTTATTGAAGTGTACGTAATCAATGGATCCGATCATAAAAAAATATTTAAAAATAAAATAAAATAATATGAACAAAATTTAACTATGTGAGATGAATTTATTAAAAGTATGAAATCATAACATAGTAATTCATCTATGAAATAAGCATGGATCTTGATAGCTGTAAAAATTAGAATGAAAAACATATTTACATAAAAAAAAAAGTATTTTATTTAGTTTTTAAATATATTTTTATAATTGAATCCATTTATTACATAAAACTCGATATTTTTATTTATAAGAAAAAATTAAATTGATTTAATAATTTTAGTTATGTGATTGAATAATATTTATTTAAAAAATTTTTTAAAAAATTATAACTTTTATTTATATTATTTATAAAAGAACATTATGTGATTACTTAGTTACAGGTATCGGGTCAACCTAAAATTTTATATGAATAACGAACTTATTGAAAATTTTATATGAATAACAAACTTATTGAAGTTTAAGTAATAAACGGATCCAATCATTAAAAAAATATTTAAAAATTAAATAAAAAACATAAACAAAATTTAACTCATTGAAATCATACTTATTAAAAATATAAACCAACAACGTACTATCTCATTTATGAATCAATCACATACGTTTTAAAATAGTTTCAAATAAAACATGTTTACTAAATACGTTTTATTTGTTAATAATTAAAGGCATGTTTACTAAAAATATTTTATATATTAAATGAAAAATGTATTTATTAAAAATATTTTATGTATTAAATCACATAAAATTAGAAAACGTATTTTTTAAATACGTTTTTATAGTATCTCAATTTATATAAAAATTGAGTTTAAAACGTGTTTAGTAAATATATTTTTTATTAAAATATATTTATTAAATACGTTTATACCTAAAATAGGAATAAAATTTAAAAATGGCTGTTCTGGTAATTAAGTTCAAATGTTAACTTATTAGTTTTGTAAATGAGCCCAGTTATAGTGCTCTTTCTCTCTCTGGAATTCTCTGATTCTCTCTATCCTCTGCACCTCTGCAACTGATTGTGAGATCGACCGTTCCCTTTATTCTACTTCACTTTTTGCTGATATAATCTCTCCTCTTGCACATCATCGACCTCAGTCAGCAGCCAATCATCCAAATCAGTAAAGTTCCGTCTTTTCTTCGATCGATTCTCTCTGCAAAACCTAAACACCAAGCTACATTTCTCACTGTTTTTCGTCACTGAACCTCAACGCCGTTTGTGAAAATTGAGAAGTGCATGTCAAGCATTTGGCACATTTCAAGAGCTGTTATGCTGCTGCAATTACTGGAATTTTGAAGCTGCGAGTGAAGGTCGTGATGGTTGGCCCGATCTTCGGCGGCGAAGTGGGATTTGAGATTGTGAGATTGGGCTTTTTTGCGAGTTTAAGTTGTGTCGTGGAGCTTGTGAGTGAATTCATGAATGGAAGTGCTTGGTTTTGAGAATGGGGTTTGCGGACCTTGGCATTTAGCTTCAATTATTGTTTGGAAACGGTTTTTTGATGTTGAGGACCGATAGGATGACTTCGGATGTTAACAGGACAGGAGGCTCGATTGAAAGAGATACTGAACAGGTATTTGTTCTTGATTGGAATTTCATTTAATGCCTTGTTTTACGATTCAATTCTTGGAATCTTATCTAATCTTTGAGTTTTTTTTTACATTTAAAACGTAGACTGTTCAGATGTATCAAGTTCAAGTAGATTTAAGACCTCAAGTCATTGTGTGCAGGTGTATCCTCAACTTCTTTATAACTTTTCCATACAGGATTGATGCATAATTAGGTTCTATTGAGCTGTTTCTGGAGATAGTATTAGGGCCTCGTTTATGCTATTGACCCTTCTTTCCTCAAGTTGCTTGAGTTAGAATTCAAAGTCTTCTTTATGATGTTAGATTTTTTGCTAAACTTGGATTGCAACATTCACAGCATCGTGCGCTCTTTCCGGAGGAGCATAGATCGCCTTGATCAATTCCTGATAGCATTTCATAGGCATCCAATATTTGGCAACAATCTCACACAACAAGATTCTAGTGTCTCTGGTTAATTTTTCAAGTTCACAAATTTATTAAAATTGTCAGACACTTGTCGGGCCTCATCGTTTTTCTTATATTAGTAAGATATTATATAATTTAGATATTATATTATTTAAATATCATTGCCGTTTCTAGTAATTTAGGATGTTATATGATTTTGACTCCTTTACTTAAGTTAAGTTTCTTTTTTTAATTAGGGTTTAAACTTATAAATAAGAGAGTCTTTCAATGTATTGGGAAAATTTTGATTTATAAAAATTTGATATTGAGTGATTATTGTGAGATTGCTTGTTCTTGTTGGTTACTGGTTCTCTAATCGCCGACCGTTCAGCACCAGTAGGGAAAGGATTACATGTTGGTTTGGAGCTGGAATTGATGCAATTTTGGGATTGCGGATAATATCCTCACTCCTGAGAATGGTTGGATGATTACTTTGCAAAGAGAAAATGGAGAAGAAGAGATGTGGCCAAGTTTTGACTTTTGGACATGAGACCTAAATATAACCCACAATGGCTGATGGACACAAGTATGCATGAAGATTGGGCATTGATGTCAAATGAAAAGTGTTTATACAATTTTAAACAAAAACTATGTAAATATAAAATACTATAATAAATTTGAAATTATTATTTTTAATAATCTAATTGCTGCTGCAGCTTTTTGCTTAGTTTTTATTTTTTCTTTTATTGCTTTGGGAGGTTCCATCATGTTGGATAGCTTAATAAACATTGTTTGGCCAATTTCTTAAGGGTTTTAAGTTTTTGCGACAATTGGTGATTTAACATGGTATCAAGCTTTGGTTCCACAAGATCTTAGGTTCAAATCTCGTGATGTATATTTTCCTGTTATATTTGTTATTGTGCACTATGTGTGCTGGTGCACCTATTCAGTTCAGTTTATTTGCCTCTTCACGTGCGAGACACAATCGCACGTAAGGAGGAGTGTTGGATAACTTGATACACAGTGTTGGGTTCATTTTCTAGCAGCTTAAGTTTTTGAGACAATTGATGACTTAACACATCCCAATTGAGAGAGGTTATTTCTTGAGGGGAATGAGATTCTAACAAGATTTTTGCTCGGAATCACTTAATCGAGTTTCTAGAGCGGATTTGTCACCCCTATGGGAGGTTTCTTGTGACTAAGGCAGGCATAAGAAGCATCCTTTCTGGAATTTGATTGAAAAAAATCATATTATAGATCGAATCTTGAGAAAGATATAGAGAATGTTCAACTTTATGTACAATTTCTGTTTTTGTTTGTTTCCAAATATTTAGATTTTTTAGTTTACATGTACAGATTGGGACAGAAGGTTGGATGTGAAGCCATATATTTGTTCTGGTACCAGGAACTTTGCCCAGCAGTGCCGCTTTGCTATACTAGGAACGTCATATCATTCATAGGGGTAATCAGTAGTTCAGCTTAGTAACTGTAACCAATAAGACATGCATAATATTTTAGTTTCTTCAAAATATCAGTGTCCAGGAAATTAGTATTGGTGTTTTTGCCAGAACCTTGTAGCTAGTTCCTTATGATTCCAAAAAGGGAGATAAAAACCACATGGAGACTTGCAGAGGGTTCGTACTGCACCATAACTCATTGAAAACCTTTCTTGGAGGCTGATGTTAAAATCCTCTGCATATTAACTCGAGCACCTGCATGAGTAACTGTGAGTCCTAATTCTACATTCTTTGTGACACTACATATGATCCATCATCGTACTATGATATGATAAAAACGCGTGCCTCGTTTTCCTCCTTCCTTCCAGAACTGGACCATTGTTCTTAAACACATATGCATCCAGAATATTATAATTTTTCCCCTTTAGTGTTTGTAACATTAAATTCGAGGTTACAACACTAAATACAAGGATTACGTCTGCCTGCCACCTTGCCACGACGCACCAATATCAGTTTTGTGAGTATTGTAGGCATGTAAAAATGTTAAAAAAATAAATATTGCAAAAAGATTGCAGGCGTGCTGCTCGTTGTTTACACTCAATCAACCCTTAATCAACGGTGATGGAGTCAAATGCAAGTGATAATGGAGGAGACATCAGTGTTGATCTATAAAGATGTGTTTTCACTCCATTGATAATGATGAAGTCAAATGACAATAAAGATGGAGGATGTTGATGGTATTGACCTGGTTAGATGGGACACGTACAATTTTTGAGAGATTTTTGGGCGAAATATGATTGCTCCAATGAAGGAGACCATCAATGACGATGATGAAGGATATCGAGAATGGTACTCACTAGAGATGATGCAAAGTGCATTTATACCGAGAATGATGCTTACATTGATCCCAATGATATTAGTAGAGAGCACCAGCAATGGTCGATGAGATCCCAAAACAACTATCTATGCATCTCTTAATCTCAAATTGAAGACAACAATGGTATTATATGGAGGATATCAATAGTAATTATTTGTGTATGATTATTACTTGTATTTTAAGTTTTTACAGATTACGGGGTGATCACTTCTACCGAAATGTTTGTTAATCCAAATTAATTGTATATTGACAACGAATGCTTTGCACGCGCTGTCTATCTGTCACTTGTCTGAATAAAAATCTTACTTCTTATTGAGTTTTTTTAACCACATCTCTAGCCTACTACTGCAACTTTACCTTGAACCTAGATTACCAGTCTTTGTGTAGGAAAAGTGCTGAACTTGTTTAATTTAGGGTTTTGTTTGATCCTTGAAACAGGCCATTACTGCTCTTAAGAAAGGGGCGCATTTGGTCAAGTATGGAAGAAGGGGGAAGCCTAAGTTTTGTCCCTTCCGGCTGGCAAATGTGAGTTTGTTTTAAATGTTTCTGGATATCTGTGTGCCTTTTGTACTGCTATTAAATGCATACTATTATAGTTGTTGCTGCTACTGCTTTTGCATTGCATTTACCTGCTTTCCATGTGTTTAAAACCTGGAATTTTTTGTTCTTAATTTTGATTTTCTAATGTTCTGGACTATGGAGTTGAAATGTTGTTATTTATATGTACACCTACTATAGTCAACCAACTATTACGTAGTAGGTCATTATTCATCTTTTTGTCTATTAACCTTCAAAACTTTGTCAGAATGTAACGATGAATGAATGCTACTACACGAGGTGAGACTTGTAAATGCTTTTGCGTTAATTATCAATGGAAACTATTCTTTCCCATAATGTTTGTGATCTTACTAATCTAAATCTTGACTGGACTGAGTAACATTTCTTTCTATATTTTTCTTCTTATTGTCTAAGGCTTTTTTGCAGAGTCCGATTGTTTGGGATCTTGATAATTAACGCATCCAGGATGTGGACAAAAAAGTGTGATTTGTCGAATAGTCAGTAGCTTTTAATTGTCGAATATTCAGTAGCTTTTAGGGTATTGTTTACCCCGCTGGGCTTTCACCTAAAAACATGGAGCACCGTTAACAATTGCTTTGTGACGCTAATCCTCATTAGACCATAATCCTTGGGTCACGAGTAATCCTTGTTGCAGTGGTGCATAAAATGGAACTATTATCATTTTACATTCTAAATGCAAAATGTTGGGACGTTCAAGTCCTGTCCCTATCTGTTGCTTCTCCTTGCACATGAAGCTTTTTAATATGCACTCTATTATGTTTATATTTGGCAGAGACGTAAAAAGAAAATTGAATAAAATGTATTGATCACAACTCTACATTTATTATGATTAAAAGGTCAGTTAAAGTGTAAAGAAAGTAATCTTTAGGGTTTCAAAGAGAAGACAAAGAGAAGAAATTAGGGTTTAGGAACATTATCAGTCCCCTCTCCCTGACATCTATTTATATTAAATGAATATACGATACAATGACACAAATACTGTTAATACGGAAAAGACTCTAACACTCTCCATCAAGCTGGAGCATATAGGTCAAATATACTCAGTTTGAAAGACAAGTGAAAAAAGGCGAACAAGGCAAGGGTTTGGTGAATATATTGCTAATCTGATCTCTAGAACGAACATAGGGAGTGATAATCCGTTTTTACAGCAACAGGTCCTGGATGAAGTGACGATCAACCTCGACCTCAATATGTTTTGGTCCGCTCATGTAAAACTAGATTATTTGCAATAAAAATTGTGGCCTGGTTATATCACAAAACATTTGCATTGGGGTAGGAGTAAGCCAAAAATTGAGCAGAAGAGAGCGAACCCACAGCTTCTCGGAGGTAGTATCGACCATAGCACGATACTCAATTTCAACACTCGAGTGAGCTATCATAGACTTCTTTTTACTCTGCCAGGTGACAAGATTTCCACCAGCGAAAGTATAATATTTTAATGTTGACTGCTGATCAGAACGACTATCAGCCCAATTAGCATCACGGAAGCCATCAATACACAAAGTTACCACAGACCGATATAATAAGCCGTGAACAAGAGTATTCGTCAAATACTGCCAGATAAGGCAAACAACACCATAAGAGGCTAGCGAGGGGAATGCATAAATTGACTAACCACCTCAACAGCATACGTAATGTCGGGGCGAGTAACCGTGAAATAAATGAGTTTACCAGCCAAGCGACGATAGCGACCAACATCAGAAAAGAGAGCGCCAGGCTCGGCATTAAGCTTGACGGTGGACTCCATAGGAGTATCAACCGGACGAGCACTAAGAAAGCCAATCTCAGAAAGAAGGTCAAGGACATACTTGCTTTGGGATAAAGAGATGCTGCGAGAGGAACGAGCAATCTCAATCCCAAGAAAGTAACGAAGTAGGCCCAAGTTCTTGGTATGAAATTATTAAGCCAAATACTGTTTCAAAGCAGCAATATCAGTTGAGTTATCGCCGGAAATAATGTCGTCAACAAAAATAATCAACAAAATAGTACCAATTGAAGAATGATGAACAAATACGAAGTGATCGGATGAGGAACGCCAAAAATCATACTATAGGACAACAGAACTTAAACGATCAAACTAGGCACATAGGGATTGCTTCAGACCATAAAGAGCCTTGCATAGGCGACAAACAAGATTTTCAGTGCCAGGCACTACATAGCCAGGTGGTTGAGCCATATGGACTACTTCCTGTATATCACCGTGAAGAAATTCGTTCTTAATATCAAGTTGATATAAAGGCCAAAAACCACTAACAACAACAGCGAGGAGAATGCGAACAGAGTTAAGGCGAGCCACCTGTAAGAGCCCGATTTTAGGCCGCGAGATTATCAAAGTTAAACCGATAGAGGTTAGATTACCGGATAAGGGTTACAATAAGATTAAGAACCACAGGAAGCTAAAACCTAAAACGAGATCCCAAAACTAAAACCCTATACAGGAAACCGATCTTTTAGCCTAAGGAATTATTAAAATTTCCCTAAAACAATAAAATCTAAAATTCAAAAAAATCCATAAAATAAGAAAATTATGGTTAAGTCCAAGTGAAGGAAGAAATTGCATAAAAGACCAAAAATAGTTTATTTTAAATAATCAAATATAATGATGGCTCCAAAATTCAAGGGAATCCTCATCATCATTTCATCCCATGGATGTGACAAGTCATAGATATATAAATATATCTAAGAAATCTGGCATCCACGTATGTGTATATATATAAATATATGAATATATGCAATTATAATATAAGTTTTACAAGATTTAAGATTTAATCAATTAAAATCTAGTATACCAAATTTCAATTAAAAGTCTAATTGACACATTTTTACAAAAAGGTTTAAATTGACCTATGTCTCACCAAATATATAGTTAAATGATGCTATAATGAATATAAATTATAAAAATGGTGAATTAATCATAAAATTATTAATTTAATACTATTCCATAGAAAAAGTAATTAAAATTATACATTAAGTTAATTTTAGAGCATTTTTCCTTAGCAATGTAGTATAATTATACCATCATGGACCATTAAAAATACAAAAA
>JAOTRH010453698.1:0-29953 GCA_034768845.1 Heliamphora exappendiculata | reverse complement strand
ACACACACACACACACACACACACAAACCTACATATAACTATACACAAACCCACATATATCTATATAATAAAACAAATCAATCTTTTCTAAAATGTCCTACATGGCTAAAAGAACATCCAGGATTTATTCAATTAGATCCTACGGTCGAAAGCTCATAATTTTGAAAATATGTTCTCTCTCTTTATTCGTATTTTGAAAAGTACATTTGAGATTAATTCAAGTTCACATCCTATTATCAAAATCTTACCTTTCTATAAATATCTTTTAGTGGTGAGATTTAACTATTCATAAAAAAATAGTATTGATATTGATTTTACCATTTTTATCTCCCGCCATTTCTTCTTCCCATCTCTCTTACTTGGAAAACCTATTTTAAATTTCCCCACTCTCATTCACACAAACCCATTTCAAATCTCTCTCGAAAAAAAAATTCATATTTTAAATCTCTCTCTTATATGGCTAATACATTCATCATCTATTTCCCTCGTCCATTCTCTCTCTATGCACTATCGCTGCACTACCATCGTCGATGTTCCACAATTGTTGTTGTGCTACTATCGTTAAATTATGTTCGACGTGGTTTATATATATTTTTTATAAGTAACTCTTGTTAGATGTTTTTAATAGATGCCAAAAAACAACTAGTGGTTTCGAAATGTTTCAGTGTTTCAACAAGTTCCACTGTGTTTTGGAATCATTAGGTGGAAACACTAGAATTGCTGGAAGTTTGATTTCCCATTAATGTTGTGTTGGTTTCCATCTCTCTCTCTCTCTCTCTCCACAATCGTTGTTGTGCTACCATCGTTAAATTATGTTCTCCGTGGTGTATATATATTTTTGATAAGTAACCCTTGTTAGATGTTTTTAATAGATGCTGAAAAACAACTAGTGTTTTTGAAATGTTTCAGTGTTTCAACGAGTTCTACTGAGTTTCATTGTGTTTTGGAATCATTAGATGGAAATACAAGAATTGCTGGAAGCTTGATTTCCCATTAATGTTGTGTTGGTCTCTCTCTCTCTCTCTCTCTCTGTGCGCGCGAGCGGGGAGAGAGAGAGAGAGAGAGAGAGAGAACTATTTTCATTCTTGCAATGCTTGATATCCCGTCTATGATCCATCCATCTCACAATCAACAAACATCCATTTGCCAAAAACAAACCATTATTGAAACAGCCACTTTAAAAAAAAACGCTTTAGGGATGTTGACACAAAAGAAGTGCAGATATGGAGGTAATAGAGGGGCAAGAAGTTGACATAGTATTCTACATTTTTTATAATAGATTAGAGAATGAAGCATAAAAGCTGTACAAAAATAGAGTTGAAATATCTCCTCATTGGTTACTAACCATAGTGGCAGTACAAGTGCATAAAATGCTAGTCAAAGAATATGCTAGTTCAAATTCTAGAATGTGCAAAAGGCTTTTGAAATCATTGAGTTCAGCACCCGATATATTCTTTGTTTACTTTGCTAGAAACAAGTTGAGAGGCTAACAGCCCATCACCTAGCCTACAAGGCCAGAACTAACGCTATAGTTAGCACGGGATTTCGCATACGCCAAGAATTCATCACAGCGAGAAATGAAACTCTTTAAAAAAGAGTAGTGGTCCAGATTGGAATCAATTTTCACCCAACACTGTACGCTGAAAGAAAAATGTGATTAGATAAGAAGCACTATACTCAAAGAGTCAAGAATCTCAAGACTACATGAGGCAGGTAGTTGGAGTTGACCATTTATATAAACAATGATCATAACACTCTTCTTTATCGTGGTATCTATTGGTATTCATTGTACATGACCAAGCATTCTTAGTTTGTTCTATAAAATTATGTTCAATTGGTGCTATTCCTACCTTTTTGTAAGGAGATAATACATATTTAAACACTCGTACACAAGCAAGTGAATGTCTAATAAGAAACGTTCCCAACGTTCTATACTCAGAAATACATAGCTCACTATGTAGATGTTTACCAAGCATAAAGAATAGCTTTTCTCGCAACTGTAATACAAAGTATGCATAATTCCAACTACAATCAAAGATTTTGGGAGATTACGAAAGCTTAGGTATACAGTTCAAAAGGATATTAGAGTTGCCAGTTACATACTTGGAAAGGGTTTGGATTCGTCTTGATCCAAAATTTGACAGATTTTAGCTATTTTGTGTAATGGAATATTAATCCAATTTCAATGAAGCAAGTTTTATCCTATCTAGTGAGAAGGGAAGAATCACATATGATATGTAAAGCTAATGTGGTCTGTAACAGAAAGCACTTGGTTACAAAGCAACAAAATTGTTCCTCTTTTCTTATTTTGGGGAAGGATACTAATTTTTCACATGTTCCTATAGTGTCCACAAACATTGGTATACGGAACATAAATAACTCCTGTTTAAGTATATTGCCGTCAATCCACAAATGTCAACCATTTCATTATCTTACTTTTGTTCTCCCGTCAAAATAAGCAATGCAAGCATAAACCACCTCTTTTCCCCTGTAGTTCCAAACCCAGAACCTAATAACTCTAGATTGTCAAGAATCATTTCATCAAATCATTTTCTTCCCAAACATATAAAATGATTTTATTTTTAGTTTTTTGTAAATTTTCACACTTTGAGCGAAAAAGGTCAACATGAATGAAGCACAGCAAATCATCCCACAACATTGACCTCTTCTTTTATGCATTGCCATTTCCACTTAAAAAATAAATACACAATCAGCAAAAAGGACAGCAGAGAAGAAGAAAACCATAAGTGTAAAAACTATTGTAAGACGTTATATTGTATATACCGAAGTGCAACTTCTTTTCGAACATTGTAACGGATTTTCTTGTCAAAACATCGTTCTTTTCTCTTCTCCCGGAACCGATTTAAAGACGCAGCCCGTTGCAGTTGACTTGATCTTGCAGGAAAATCACCTAAACCCTAAGAAAATTGCAGATATAAAAGTGAAAACAAGCTCAAAATTAACAAGAGAAAACAGCATGGTTTTGTCGAGTACCCTATGATTCTGGGGGGCGACCCCAATGGGTGGAATGCCAGTGGGAACTTCATATCCCCCCAATAGCAACAAAACTGCCTGCACCTGTGAAAACCAATCAAAAAGAAACCTCTAGTCTCTTATATACTTCTTTGTAATGAATGAACACAAGATTGTACGGTAACATATGACCACAAAACGACAAATAATAATGATTAATGCCAAAATTTTAAGCTAGCCAATATTTCTCGGATATAACTCTTCCGCTTCGCACGCAGGCAGAAAAGCAATATTTAATCCATTGTGATTCAACCTTCAAATTAAAACACGGATCAAATTGAAATATTAAATCAAAGCACAAGCATAT
Source organism: Heliamphora exappendiculata (assembly GCA_034768845.1). Classification (NCBI taxonomy): domain Eukaryota; kingdom Viridiplantae; phylum Streptophyta; class Magnoliopsida; order Ericales; family Sarraceniaceae; genus Heliamphora; species Heliamphora exappendiculata. The sequence goes on along the minus strand of JAOTRH010453698.1, from coordinate 26,613 downwards.
TCGGATTGAAAAATCAAAGCAAAGCACGTTTTTGAAAACGAACAAAATGTTCCAAAAACACATTAAGGGCCCTTATCAATTTCAGGCACACTGATATCATCCCACGGAAAAAACTACAAAACTCTGCAACATTTACAAGTTTCAGAATGAAAAGAAATTCCAGCCGTTTTAGGGGATGGAATGAGACTCGAGGGCGTAAAAATCCTAACCTTTTCAGGCGAAACAGCGTCGAAGACGTAAACCTCGCCCTGAAACGAAAGCGTTAGCTGATCGGCCCCACCTCCTCCGGTGGCCGGAGGAATTTCTGAGCCAGGTACGTACAAAGCATGCGGATGAACGCCATCGACGCCGTTCATCAAGCCGCCGTCGCCGCCGCCGCCGCCACTGTCGTGGAGCGCATGAGGCTCAAATCGGATCTGAGGATTATCTATCGACTCCCCGGCCGCAACGTCGTCGTCGTCATCGTCTTCGATCTGGCTTCTCTGCTGATGCTGCTGTTGTTGCATATTCAATGCCTCGGTTCCGTACATCGGCGATTGGCGATTCGTCTCTGGCATTTCTGGAGCATTTACGGCTCAGGTAGAGACAAAACTAATCATCCGATACAACAAATTATAGCCAATATACAATGGTTTTTTGGAAGGAAAATTTAAAAAAAAAAGAAGCTAGAATCCAAGAAAAACACATATACAGCACCCAGCGCTTTTGGCTCTGAAAAATCAAAAAGAAAACCCTATAATTCAAACGTATAAAATTGGAAGTTCGTCCAATTAGTTTCGAGAAGAAAATTGTTAGAGAGAGATGAATTTGATTTTGTGTGTGGGAGCAGAAAAAGGTTAGGGGTGTGAGCAGAGTGTGATTGGTGGTTTGTTCAGGATAGATGGGGCCCCGCTAGGGGTAGAAACGGGTCGGGTCGGGTGTGCACACAACACGCTATTATGAGACCCATTCGGTTCAATTTTTTAATATATTTTTACAATTTAATTCTAGGTAGGTTTAATATTTATGCCTACCAGTCATTTGTGTTTTTTTAGGCAAATGTGATCAAATTACGAGCTCTCGATATTCAATTAATATATTTTTATTATATAAATAATTATTTTAACAAGCTCTATATAATAAAGAAATCTAATCGTAAAATATGTTTTTGAAAAACAACTTTTTCTTTTAAAATAAATTTTTTAATTTGATTTGCGAGAATAAATTAAACGAATAACCCACGAACAATCACATAAGGTCGATGGCAATTTTTGACGTGAAAAATTTCAATAAAATAAAAATCACAAAATTTATCCAAATTCGATAAATAAATACTATAATATCAAGTTTTGTTACAATAAATCCTTACAGTACTGACTGAATTCACAATTCTAACTTGTAATTTTTTTTTGTCGAATCATCGTGCACTAAATTAGTGCTTGTCTGTTGTCGAAATTCACCAATGATCTTCACAATTTGTGTTGATGATGATGGTGCTCAAATGAACGTTTTTTGAAGCATCTAATTACACATGTGTTCGTCAAGCAAAATAGTCACCCAAAATTATTATTTCTAGGCGCAATAGGAGTAAATAGTAATTCTCTAAGAATAGTTTAACGACCTGAATGATTTTTAAATAATCCTAGTTATTGTATAAAGTCATTTTAAGCACAGAGCCGATCGATCGGTTAAAAAATCGATCGATTGGTCTTAACTGCCTTGTAGTATATATAATTTCCAACAGTGCAGTTAATTGGTTCAACTATGTTTGTCATGTTAAAAATCTGTAATCAAATTAACACACTTCCAAGAACAAGATATTCATATTATAGAATATCAAAAAATGAATTTGTCACATATTTGCTAAACAAAGCAGAACGTCGTTAGAAAATTTCCTAATAATTTTAAAAACAAGGTGCTTAAGGTGCTTAAATCGCATAGCAGCATGTTATGAATCTACACCCGGAACTTGTTATGGGCTGAGTTAGGTAGGGCCATATTGGATTAACTACTAAGCAATTATCCAATTACATGTATATATTGGGGTCTTAAATTTAACACCCGCAATTAATATAAATACGACACATTTGAGCTCACAAATTTGACACGTCTGCACATTGTGCAATTTGATTTAGCAGTTTGAACTTGTCTATTTTAAAAAAAAATATTAGCTTGTTTTAATTTTCAACTAAATATAATAGTAATTTTTAATTAAAGTATTTATTTTATTAAATTTGAAGCTTAAGATGTCATAAATTTATCAATTAAACTATGGGAGTGTTTGGAATTGCTGAACATAATCGCTTATTGGTTTTAGCTTGAGATTATTAACTTGTAGCTTTAAGTTTAAGTTGTTTTTTGGCATTTAGGAGTTTTATCCAACAAGCTTCTGTAAAGCACTCTAGGCACCAAACAACCTATATTTCCTATTGAGAAGTTACAAAATTACCCTTGGGTTGGCATGGCCTGAGGTAGACAAGTACGACGCAAGACCGTGAGTTTCCGTATGGCTACTTCACATCTGAATCCACAGCAACATAGTGAATTGAACAATTGTAATATAATTAAAATATCTTTTTATGCACATTATTAATTATTTTTTAATGTAAAATAGGCACATTTATATAATATTAATGAATATTTTTATATACATGCATATAATTAAATATTTTAAAATCTTTTTTAAAATATAAAATTTATTTTAAAATATTTTATTAAAATATTTCAATAAAACATGCATATTTTAATAAAAATATCTCTACACAAAATGTTGTATGTAATAAAATATTTACATATAAAAAAATTTATTATATGCATATTTCTAATGTAAATTTTACGCACAGTTTATAAAATATCCCTTTTCACATTTTCTATAAAATATCTTTTATTACATATTTTTAAACGAGATTGTTAAAATATGCATCATTGTCCAATATTTCTTTCGCTGCGTATTATTTATGCAAAAATATTTACCAAATTATTAATCTTAATATTATTCCTAAATGCATAATTATTTTGCTTAAATTAATAAAGTTAAGAACCAACAACATCCATATATTTTTGCAAAAAAATTGTTATCCCTACATATTGCTAAAACTATGGCCATGTTTTGGTGATTTGCTTATTTATTTATTTGCTTATTAACAAATAAGTCAAATTTCATTTAAGTAAGATCGTTTGGGTGGCTTGTGATTTATTTGTTTATTTAGTTTATAAGCCACTTCGTTTGACTTATTTTGATTTATTTGGCTATCCAAACGAGTTTATTTAGCTTATTTAATTTATTTTTTTATTTTTTATTTTTGACTTATTTAGTTATCCAAATGACGTAACTTATTTTTTAACTTATAAGCTAAATAAACAAATAAACAAATAAGCAAACCACCCAAACAGGGTCTATTTCTTTCATTCGTCGATCCATATACTGATTGTCACTTCCACTGGTACCATTGCGTTCCACTGATGGCCCAGGTTAGACATCTGCTAGGACTTTTTCTGGATTGTTGCCGCGCCTTTAGAACAAAATATCCCTAAATTGACGCCGTTATATGAAATTATGAATCGCTATTGTAGCACCAACGAGTTTTACTTGGATTTTGAGGTCGTAGATCAGAGTGATATTGTGAGGACCTGACTTTTTAGGTACCTTATTAGCGAAAATAAAATAGTTAATTTAATTAGGATTACTACGTAATAGAGACCATAACAAGCTAACATAGGGCCTGAACTTAGAACCAAAACCTTTGAACACGAGAGTGACTTTGCAACCCGAAGAATTATTTAATTAATTTCAAAAAAAAAGAAATTTGTAATTATAATAATAGTAACAAATAAAATAAATAAAGTAAATATGATGACAATAAATAGACAATGACAATGTTAGTAATAATAATAAAATTAGTAATTATGTAGCTAAATAAATAAATAATAATAGTGACAACCCTAATATCAAATTTAATAATAGTAATGGTTAATCAAACAAAATACTAAATTTTAATTACTAATTACCATGGTTCAAACAAAATATGCTACTAAGACAAATCTACTAACTCATGTATCCAATATATAGCTAAGTATATATATGTGTGTGCGCGCGCGCATGCGCATATATGCATTTGATATTATAAAATCTGAATACAATAATCTCCTATTTTAAATCAAAATCACACATGAAGGGCTGGCAAAATTTACACGGAATAAAGGGAAAGGGCCAATAGAGCCGCCAAAAATTTCATAAAGGGTGTTTGCAATTATTCGACAAGATGCACATGCTACTCCTGACGTGGTGACAAATACACTTATAGCTGTTAATCGAAACGCCTATGTTATGATAGATCCTGGATCCACGCACTCATTCATATCACTCACATTCACAAAACAAGTAGGTGTTGTAGAAATGGAACCTCTTGATTGCGTAATGTTAATTGCTACCCCAGTAGGCGAAAAAGTGATAATAAGAAGAGTGTACAAAAATTGTTTGTTGAAGATAGGAGACAAAGATATGATGGTAAATCTAATGCCTTTGAACATGATAGATTTCGACATAATTCTCGGGATGGACTGGTTATCCTTCTATCACGCATCACTATACTATTTTAGGAAGAAAGTAATCTTTGGGGTTCGAAAAAAAACTAGAATTTTTCTATTCCAGGTTCCATTAAGACAGTTTTCTTGTCCGTTGAACGGATCGACGCAGTACATTTTGTTGTTGTATGTTGTTCTTGTTCTACACTGCATTTGATTCGATTCATATGCACTATAATTGTATCCTTAGATTCCAGTCCCTTCATATGGCTGCCGTCTTCTTCACCAACATTACGACAAGGTTGTAACTCATACCTGGATTGCAGTAAACTGCATAGTTCGGTGAAACTTTCCTTACCCGTGCGAAATTGTTTATACATAACTCGTGGGTTACTCTCTTCCAATTGCTGCAGCCACTCATGTAGGGGTTCGGTTTCTTTTAATTTCTAAAGATTAATTAAACAATGTTATAATATATTCAGTGAAAAGATGATTAAGTGTTTAATTGAGTACTAGAATTAAATTTTAACCATGATAATATTGTATGATAATAATTATACGCTTGTTAGTGTATGGGAATAATGACTGTGGATCGTTTGAATGAGTTGAGTGGTGTTTGGTTGAAAAATTCAAACCATATACATATCTTTTACTTGGAGCCTTTCACAGCATTGGCCGGTCGAACGGCCAAGGGTCCGGTCGAACCGCCAAGGGTCCGCTCGAACAGACTGTCGGCAAAAGGGTTTTAAATGTCGGATTGTAGCTTCATTTTCTCATTTTTCTTCCATCTCCTTCTCTCTCTAAACTTGAAATAAAAGCCCTATAAGTGTTCTTAGAGCATCCTTGAGCCATTTCCACCCTTTAAGATAGATTTCTTGCTCACCCATTGACTTTACATCGTTAAAGACTACTCTAGGCGTCAAAAATTTTCTTTTCACCGAACGATTGACGATTCGCTTGGTTGGAGCTTGCTAGAGGCTTAGTTCTTCTTGTTTAAATATCTAAGAGGTAGGATTTATGACTATCCTTGAATATTTGCTTGATATGAGTTGTGTGTATGTATATATACATAAAGCATGAAAGTTATATTTTTTTTGGAGCCCTAGGTTAGGGTTTGGTATCAAAGTGCACTTGTTATTGTATTTAAGCATGATTTTGAGGAACCTAACTTATTGTTATTGTTGGAAATGATTGGAATTGAAAAATGAAAGGCCAGGATTTGGTTTGAGGTTAACTTTGAAAAATTGGATATTTTTAGGTTAATGGATTCACATGATGGAATTGGTTAAATGCTTAATGAATTTGGGGTTATGGAACCTATTTACGTGTATAAATTTCATGACCTTGATGATATATGAAAATAATATAGTGATGGATTGGGGGTTTTGAATAAACTATGTGACTTTGATGAGTTATGATACCACAAGGTGTTGGTTAGGGGTTTTGAACTAATTTACCCAAATATGTGAACTATGTGAAGTTGAGTAAATATTAATAATGTTAACCCTATGTGTGTTGGGTATTAACGAGAGAAATCATGTTTGGGTTGAACTTGTGTTTGAAATTTTAGAAATGATAATATAAAATGACCGATTGTGGATCCATGAATCATTTATGTTGGGCTTGAATAGCTTCTAGGTGAAAAATTGAAAAACTACACATATTGGGTAACCTATTATTCAGTTAATAATCGAAAAAAGGCGTTAGTTGTAGCGGATTATAAAACGCACCGTTATTTAGCGGGCCTTGCGTGGTTCGGTCGGTAGGAATGCGGCGTGGGTATATAAGCTCGTTCGGCGTCGGTTCCTATAATGAAAACCAAGAATTAGTTTAGATGTGGAAAGATGAGAAGGGTGGGTGCGCGTATGCGTGTGTTTGTGGGAATTGAGAACTTGAAACGGACGAAATGATACGAAAAATAAAAGATGAGATGATGGGATTATGTATAAAAACGAAGTTGGCTTGTATGGGAAAAACTAGTTATGTGAATAGGGGTTTGGTGAAAATGAGAATGGACCTTCTTGATAGATTTATGTGTGCATTTCACATAACCACTTTTGCATGTCATGTATTTGCTCATCTTTAGCCTATTTTCTACGAGTCTCGTCTTATGTTGTATAAACCATTTCAGGTGATAGTGAAGAGAAAGCTTTGGAGTAAGGAAAATGGTCGCGATGACCTTTTTGTGGTTGTTAATAAATAGAATTACATGTCCATTTGTAACACATTTTGAGAATTAAAAGTTATAAATATAATTATTTTTGAACACCATGAATGATTGTATTTGGGTTGGAGTAACCCTTGTTGTAAGGCCTTAAGACTATAAACTCATGATTTATATGCAAGTGAGAACGTTCGATTATTATTTTGACGTTATTTGTGGGTGTTGTAAGGCCCTAAGACCATAAACTCATGATTTCTTCATTGTATGTATGTTTAAATTTCATTTTGTGCCTATTTGAAAGTATGTTCAAATTTGTGAAAACCAAGTGTTCTTCCCACAAATAGAATTTTTTGTTAGAATTTTGGGCAAAAAGCATACTGCTAGTTTACTGCTCGAGCGCTAGAGGGTCCGTTCGAGTAGACTCCTGCTGGGCAAAATTTCTGGGTCTTTTGTTTAAAAAGGGATTTTATTTGATATTTTTTAGATATTCTTGGTATATAAATTAACTTATTTTTTGAGCTATTTTACAAGTAAAATTAACTTTTTTTCACTTTTACCTTTGACAAGAAAATTAGAAGTCTAATTCTTTTTCAACAAAGTACATTACTTTACAAGCTCTTTTAGTTTATATTTCTTAAACGGAATTTTTTACTTAACAAATCGTATGGATTTCTATTATTATGAAATCGGGGTATGACACCTAGTAACCCTTTAGTTTGGACGTTTAACACAACTGTTTTAGTAAATATTTATACCCGTAGTTAACCCCAGATGATCCCCAATAACCAGTAATGGATTGGGGCCCGATATATGGGGTTGTACTTGCTTCTCTCCCTCGTACACTGCTTCATCAACATGATCGTTTGCGTAGTTGACGTACTCGTCTTCGGCATACTCGTTCGCAAACACATCAGCATCATTCTCCATTTTGCTTTCCCCTACAAGTTGACACTCTGTTTTAGCACTAAAAAACTTATGGGCTTTCCCATTCAGGACTCACTAACCCATAACGGAAAGTCTATTCATCCCGAAAAGAATGACCGAAATTGTCACGTCTATGTTTGGTTCTTCCCCATCGATCGTCCTTCTCCCAGTCCCGTTCTTCCCCCACGTATGTGCTTGACTCTTGGCCCTGACGACGTCATCGTCTTTGACGAAGCTCGCGCCCCTGCAGAATTTGGCGAACTCTCGGAGATCGATAAATCTTGTCCTCCGAGGTGTCAGATTCAGCGGTTGAAGGAGGTAAAAAAAGTGCTTGAGAGAAAAAGAGAGATGGAGAGTTCTATTTGGAATTTTTTTTACTTTTTTTTCTTTTCTAATCATATGATCTCTGCCATCTCCTCATCATCCATTGCTAGATGCAAGCTCAAGCCTCTTCCCTTCATCACGCTAGGTTTTCACAGGTTAAAAACTGTGAGAACATTCTCACAGGTAATGCGTGTGAGAATATTCTCAGTGGTAATGCGTGTAAGAACATTCTCACTGTAAGAATATTCTCACTGATATCGCAGAGCCTAGCATGATGAAGGGAGAAGACTTGAGTTTGCATCTAGCAATGGATGATGAGAAGATAGCAGAGGTCATATGATTAGAAAAGAAGAAAAAAATAAAAAATAAGGATATTCTTACATCAGTGAGAACATTCTCACTGGTAATGCGTGTGAGAATGTTCTCAGTGTTAATGCGTGGGAGAACATTCTCACTGTAAGAACATTCTCACTGTAAGAACATTCTCACTGATATCGCAGAGCCTAGCATGATGAAGGGAGGAGGCTTGAGTTTGCATCTACCAATGGATGATGAGGAGATGGCAGAGATCATATGATTAGAAAAGAAAAAAAAGTAAGGACTTTTTCACACCAGTGAGAATGTCCTCACTGGTAATGCGTGTGAGAATGCTCTCAGTGGTTCAGAATTTTAGATAGTTATGAAATTTGCTGTTTGTTGAGTTATGCTCCGAGCAGTGAACAAATTTCAAAGGGCACAAACGTGAAGGCAGAAACTGCAAAGCTGTAAAGGAAGGTGTTCCTCTATTGGTACAGTACGGAGATGATGGACGATATGTAGTTTACGAAAATAGAGAGTAACATGAATGATCTGGTGACAGAATACCAGCACGACCAGGACGTCACCACCGACGATGAGAAAGAGTACCGAGAGGAGATGAAAGAGTATAACGAGGAAAAGTAATCAGTTCATGCACAAAATAGTAATTTTAGCACGAGCGTTGTTTTGATTATTTTTTTCGATCGAATTCTTCGAAAGATGTCCATAAAACTCAACCCTTATAAACTTATATAATTTTAAAGAACACATCTACTCATTTTTGTACCGTCACGCATGCCCCTGGTTCTCGAATAACTTTGTCCTACATGCAATGAGAGATTCTTCCACAAGCCAATTAATGGGAAGAGTTTAAGTTTTAACTTAAATTTTATAATTTAATTAAAATTGTTTATTATTTTCTATTTGATAAATACTTAATATATGTAAAAAATTAGAATAATCGGACATTGTTATTCATATGATTGAATCATGTTTGTTTTAAAATAAAATAACTAATTTATAAAATTTTAAATATAAAATATAAGTTAAATGTGCACCGATCATATACATAATGATGTCCGATTGATCTAATTTCTTATACAAATTAAGAACTCATCAAATATAAAATAATAAATATTTTTAATTAAATTATAAAATTTAAATTAAAACTCAATAAACCTTTATAACAGGTCGTGCTGTGCCTGAGGGCAGCAAGACCCCACCCCAATTAATGGTGTGAAATATGTCAGTGATGGGTTACTTAACCTACTTGATCACTAACTTTGAATAATATTTAATTAAAATTTATGAAAATAATTATTTTTTCTTCGTTTTTATCACCATTTCTATGTCGATATTTTATGATTATTATTATTATTATATTCAATACACTATTAGTCTAATTTAATTTTATGTATGGTATATCCCCTTAAATACAAATAGTAAAACTTTTAATTTTTTAAGATCATGAGATGGCAATTTAATAATATGATCCTTGTAATTATTTAAGACCAAAATATAAAACTAAAAAAAATACAAAATTACTTAGTAATTGTCCTTTGTGGATAATGGTGTAATATATTATACATGATGTATACAATGATGATAATTGAATCTTTGATTCAATAATTGTAGAGATAAATAATATGAGTGTAAAGCCTTGGACATGGCCTAATATGAAATGTGAATTATTCGAATATTTCTGGTGTGATAAGCAAAATACTTTTAAGGTACCTATTCACGAGTAGTCAGGGAATAAAAATTAAAATTTATGGTGAGCTTCTAATTATTTCGTTGATATTGTAATTAAACATCGAGGGAGGTGAAAGTTATGCCTATACAAGAGCCATGAGTGATGGTAACTCAACTTATATTGAATGGAGATCTTAGGAAGTAAGTTCATATGGGTAATAACAAGTAACTTGTGTTTATTAAACACTATCACTTTTATTTTAAGAGTTTATTTTTACGGTGTTGATGGTGCAAATTGCATTATACAAGAGTAGAACAATGCTTTTAATGGGTCCATAACCTTTTTAAAGATAGTGTATTTAATTACATTACATACTTAAAGGATTCAAGTAAGGCGCAAGGTTGTTTAGCGCAATCTCACATTGAACAAACTTCGATTAGAGAGTTTAATATGAGTAATAAGTTTGGCCGTGTTACATTAAAAGAAATTTGGTTCATAAAAATGTTGCATTTCACCAACTTCTTGTAATTCCGACTTGTTGGGTTCATAGTCCAAAAGACACCGTCATAATGTATTAGATACTCGTGTCTCATTATTGACGTTTATGTATTTTATTTATATTTTGAAATAGTGGGGAACTATTGTAATTTTTAATACAAAATTAATTTAATTTTATTTCAAATTTTAAAAAAACTAATTTACTTATTATATATTTTAATGGTGGTTAGTATTAATTTATTAGTTGTCGGTTACCAATATCATAATACATTAATATAAAATTATAACTATAAATGCTATTTCTTTACTGAGCTTTTAAAGGCTTTGAATAGTGGAGTTTTTATTGATAGCTCTCTGGCTCCTTTTTTTTTGTGATATTCATCTTTCCATTTGACCTTTTAATGAGCATTATTGCTTGTTTTCGTGTGAGAGCCTCTTTCTCTCTCTATATATGTGTGGTGCCAAACAAGGAATAGAATATATATATATATATTTGTACAAGTTATGGTTGTATACATATATAAAAAAAATAAAAACTTCAAGAAAAGTTATATACACATATATTTATATAACAATTTTTTTATTATTTTTTGAGTTTGATCTTGAGATGATCAATGCACCTGTTTATGACATTTTTACATTTACAAGTGCACACTTGTGAGGAAACAACAGTTAAATTCTATAAAAAGTAGAATGCTAACAGCCTGTTGCACCGAGTTACGCACTCTTAAGGATAAAATTTACTCTTAAAAAAAACAGTGAAGTTCTTCATGTCTTTTTTGATAAAATTTCTTTGTCCTTAATTTTATTCTTATTATTTATTTAATTTTTATTAAATTATTTTATTTTATTTATAAAATAATGTTTTATCCCTTAAAAAATTTTACACATCGAAGGTCGCCTACCAACCCAGCCCACTGACCCCACCTCCTACTAATCTCTTCCACCACGGCCACACACCACCCAGCCGTTGTCCCACCCCACCCTCCTATAGTCCCCGTCACCTTCTTCTCTTTTATTATTATCGTTTCTCTTTTTCATCTCTTTGCATTCGTCAAAATGAGCTAAAAAAAATTAAAATTTTATTTAAAAAATTTTAAAAAAATAAATCAAATAAAAAAACCACAATAAGACATTAAGCTATATTTATTTGTTTATTTATAATATATTTTTTATTTTTAAGTTAACAAATATTTTTTAATTTATCTCATTGAGAGAGAGGGGAAAAAAAAAAAAAACCAAAATAGCTTGTCGTGTTATAAGGGCTCTATCAAAAACCAATCTTAAACCAGCCGATTGCTTTGCAAGGCAGTTGCGAGTTTGGCGAGACGCGACAAGGACAAGTCAAATTATTTCCATTTCCTCCGGTTTCCGGGAAAATCTTGCCGAGACCGAAGAAAACAAACAGTTACCAGGAAAGAGTCACCGACCAATCTGAGACCATGAACGTAGAAGAAGAAGTTGAGCGACTCAGAGAAGAAATCAAACGTCTCGGCAAGGTCCAAGACGATGGTTCTTACAAGGTACATTCATCTCTCCATGTTCCAAGGCGATTCGCTTTCTCTAGATTCAACTTTCTGCAATATTATTTTTTCTAGCTCTTGCTCGCGAATCTGTTGTGAGTTGAACTTCTGTACTTGCCAATAAACGAAAATGTTGGAATTCCTCAACAAAGATTTGAAATTCTCGATAAACGTGGAAGTACTGGTTATAGTTTCTTAGTATAGGGCGTATCAATGGCGGATCTGTGATAACAATTTGGCAACAAAGATTTGAAATTCTCGATAAACGTAGAAGTACTAGTTATAGTTTATTAGTTTAGGGCGTATCAATGGCGGAGCTGTGATAACGATTTCGCCTTGATTCTGTTGATTGATGCAGATGCTTTGTTTCGGATGGATAATGGATAAACACCCGTACATACGTGTTTATGTGGATAGGAATGTTTTCTATCTGATGTTGTTTAGCTCTGTTATAATTGTGTTTTGACTCAATCCACATTACCGCATGCTTAATTGGCATTTATTTGAAGTGAGAAATTCATTTTATGTTCTTAAATCTAGTGTGTTTGTCCATCTGTCTTTGCATTATCATATTAAATTATAGAGTATGTATTCATTTAAAACAAATTCCACAATTCTAATCGCATGATGACAGAACCAAGGATAGACTCGATGAGGAAATTAGTTGTTGATATGGATATTGTAAATTTCTTCTTGTTTTATTAGTTATTTACTAGATTTTCTTTATCTGTTAGTATTATTATGGGTATGCTTCCATTACTACTCTTTTTAGTTATCTGAGTTCTTAAATTTACGTGTTCTAACAAATTTTCTTCCTACACCTCTCTTTCATATTTATAGTTTACGAGGAATGCAATAAGAATTCCAGTGATCACTGTCTTAAATGTATTATTCAGACTAGTAGGCTGGTTAAGGGTGAAATCTTCACATAAGTGATAAGACCACTCTTGGTATTTGTTGAGGGTATGCGAGGGGACAGACCTTGCAGTTGTATGTTATATTCCACTGCCCATTTCATTTAATTGATATCAGTGGCATAAAAATTTGATCATAAAAGACTGAGGAACTTTGTGTTAGTTGACATACTGACCCTGATGTTCTAGGTGGTATGACATTCTAGAAGTTATATTATCTTTGCATTGTCTTGTGGAGCTTAGAAGAAAAAAATATTGTCATTGAGAATGGTGAAACTTCTTTTCCAAGGTGGATGACAGTTGCTTATTTAATTTTTGTTTGGTACTTTCATATTAAGGATGTCTTCAGGGTCCCCCAATCTTTGATTTAGTTTGGGACTTCATCCTATGTGACATAAAAAGAAGAAGAGAAACAAAATTTCTGCTAATGAAAATAAACTTTAACTTCCACAGTTGTACATGAAAACATCAATGAGTACTATGCTTTATTTGGAAGAAAATGCATTGTTGACTACCCAGGAGACATCCGATGATTTTATCTTTGTTGGTAGGTAGGTAGGTAAAGTGGCGGCAATCGTGATGCCGATTGAAATGTGAAAAATTGAAGCTAAATGATTGAAAGGAAGAATTGGCAGATTTTAAGAACTTCCACTTGGGGTGCTAGATTGTTCTATTAGTTTATGCCTTGCTTCAATTCTGCAAACTTCATGTGGATCATTTCTTTGAGTTCTGCTTATATAGTGTGACTCCTCTATTGCCCATAAGAGCTAAATGTAATTTGTGCTGGTAAAGAATGCATCAAACAGACAGTTTTGCCTGCCAAAAAAGGCCTGCAGTTGGGAATTCATATCTTTTACCCACTTGCGTGCCTTTGAAATTAATTGAGGTAAAAAAATATGTACCAAATATTAATTTTGTTTATGAATTCTATTAGTCGATCAAGTTTTCAGCAAATTACATCATTTGGAAAATTGTCATTCTTTTGATGCCCAGGCTATTGCTGGAAGTATTTTAAAGGTTTCATGCTTTTACCCCTTCCAGTAGGTTTTGTCTGCATTTCTACCATTAAATTCATTCAACTTGATCATTTTTCTGTATTTAATCAGTTAAATGGGAACCCAGATGATGGATCTCATTCATTTTTTTATGCTGATCTGGTCCTATTAAAATGAAGAATACAGATGAGCGCAGGTTTGTGGAGTTCAGGATCGTAAAGTAGTGTATTTTGGAGAGATGCACTTGCTTCTCGGACTTTCTGGGTAGCCATAAGCATATGAAAACACACTCAGAACGTTAGGCAATATTGTGTAGGCTGTTTAGAGCCTCTCTTGGAATCATGAAAGAGCCCCTGATAGGTGTTTGATTCAATAAAATGATTTTATAGTTGTATGGAATGACCATTCCTTGACATATGAGTTGGAATTCTCATTTAATTATGTTAGATGGCGGAATAGTGATTATTTGTAGATTTGACATTTTATTATTTTTTGTTCAACTAAACATTGGAATGAATTTTTCGACGAAATCATTCTTCCATTCCACTGTCATTCTAATAAACCAAACATACCCTATGCATAGTAATCCTATGTTCTACATTCTCTATTGAAAGGCCTCGCGGGGAAATTTCTGATTATGTGTACTGCGAAGCCATTTTTCCAGGTTTAATAGTTTCTCATCGGTCATGTTACACCCAGATTTTAAAGGGATCAACCATACCTCTTTTCACATGCCGTAGAAATTTGTTTCTTGGAGCTTTCAACATTATGACTCCCGACATTAACTCAAACGCACTGAAATGTTGTTGCCTGCCTTGCAGGTCACGTTTGGTGTTCTATTCAATGACGACAAATGTGCCAACATATTCGAAGCATTGGTGGGTACACTGAGGGCAGCAAAAAAACGTAAGGTTTTGACGTATGATGGTGAGCTACTTCTACAAGGAGTTCATGATAACGTGGAAATTATCCTCAAACCAACGCCAACCGCAGCTGCAGCAGCAAGTGATGCAGTTATAAAGAACTAAGCAACTACACATCTATTTCAGAAAACTTGGTTCTCAAATTAATCAAATATCTAGAAGATTGTGTATGCTGTGTTTGAAGAGTTAGGTAATCTGCTTTTCGGTTAAGTCACCAGTGCTTGTTTTAAAGTCCGAGACAAGACCGCAGTGTGGTGTGGTAGTAATCTTCAGGCATGTCCTGTTATGGCTCTTATTTGGTGGTTGATATTTTCACCGGCTGGTGTTTGGTGATTCCCATTTACTTTGCAACAGATTTGGCATTGATTGATTTCAGCAGCGGTTGCATCCCATTTAGAATTCATTTGCATTTTCTGAGAGTTTCTTTGAGGTTATCTTTAATTGTTAGAAAAATTATACGGAAAAATTTAAAGTGAATTTGTAAATATAGGAAAATAAAGTAGATATAGGATTTTACTTTTTGTCGTGGTGTACAATGTCATACTTTGCACATGTTCTATCGTGTACAATCTTATACTTTGTACATGTTCTACTTTGTGCAATCTGTTTTGTAAGGAAATGTCTCGCAAATAAATTGTTATCACAAATTTGATATTACATTTTCCTTTCAATAACTTAACACGCATGAAAGACTTTATCTCAAAGCTTCCAACACTTTCGCTCAGGCCTAAAATGCAGACCCTACCATCAACACACTGCTGACACACGATAGGTTGGCCCCAGAACTTGAATGAGCACTTTACCGATGTTGAGAAGCTAAGAATTAATGCCTTTTTGCCAACAAAAACAATATAGACCTCATGAAATAGTTAATGGCAAGAGGTTTGGGAACTTTACACCTTTCAAAAGATGAATAGAAAGTTTTATAATGCAAGACTCAAGGAAGTAGGAAGCCATTCTTAGTTGTATTGGAACACGCAGCCTTAGCCTTCCCCAAACAATCTCAAACTTTCATGATTCTCAACAGCCATAGCCATTCGTACAATCCAGATCTACCGTAACCAAATTAAAACACAGCATAAAACTTCATGAAACTTGGAATCACACGGGCACTTCATGAGAACCTCAAAAAAGGAATCCCTGACAAAATCTGCTACTCCACTGTGGACGCTAGGTGATGAGGCCAAAACGCTTTCAGAAAAATGAGACTGTTGTCACCGATTAAAAAAAACTGATATTGTTGTCCTTGCATAAATGGAGAAGTTATGCCCTAAAACTTAAGTTACAGAGTTAATATCAAATAAAGAAAAACTACTAAAAAAGCCACGGTTCTAGCTATTTCATTTCCCCCACAAATTAGAGACGATCATGTCACGATGATCCAGTAAGAATGAATGCTTGGAAGAGGCTCTGAGCTGCCTGGGTTTCATCGGGGGTGCCGGATATAATGACAATCCGGTCAGTAGTTCCAGGATGAGGTTCATGCACCACGACCTTAGCCCCCGAAATCTGACGTAAACAAACAAGAAAAGGGTCAAAATACTTGCAAAAATGTGTTTGTACCTATTTTATTAGAAGGGTTTTTGGAAGTTAAATTATTAAGAATGAATTGTTTTTTTCCATTTAGAACATTAAATTCTACCAACTATGATATACACAAGCCTACACTTGTCGCAACACATATTAGACGACGTGGCATACCATGTTTCCTGTTTCTGTTTATCGTACTGAAAGGATTCACGTTCCAAGCAACATTATCTTATGCAGAACATGTAAAATTTGCAGACCCACGCCCCAAGTTTTTTGGAAGCACTAGGTATTCTTAGTTGCTGTGAGCTAACCTTGGTCACTGGAGACTCAGTGAAGAAAAAAATAAATAAAGAAATAGCAAAAGAAGCACAAAATACCTGTCTAAGTCGAGCCAGATTGCTACCATTCTCCCCATAAACAGAGCCAATGACATTTTCAGGAACTACAATTTCCACTGTTGTATTTGTCACAATAGCAGATCTGCTTCCACTGCAAAAACCAAAATAAATAAACAAATAAAAGAAAAGAATGGCCATGTGAGAAATTCAAATATAGTTGCTTTCAACTTTTGCTTCGTCCTTCTTCTAACACCACTACACAAATATTCATGTACGTGATTTCTTCGAATATCTAGTCCGGGGCATCAGATTAAGCAGATACTGTGCACGAAGTGAAACTTTTGGTTGTGAAAGCAAACAATGGAGTAAAAAAGAAAAGAATTATGGACTCCATTACGGTGGTTAAATGTCGAGCACTTCATTGAAGAGAAGGCCATGCCACTGATGTTGTTAATCTGATTGTTTAAAGACGTATATAGATTGCAAGTATCTTACGCTGCCTGCTAGCATGATATGCTGTGACAGAGACTTCCTTGGGTTCATTGATTTTCACTCATAATTCTCCAGTTCAGTGTTGACATTGCTATTTGCTTGTCTTCGGTTCTTATTTGGTGTTCTTGCTAGCCTATTCCCGTTCTTCATGATAGCGTAAGATTCACTGAGGCAACGCTTGAAGGCTATCTTTTGTAATATTATAAAAGAAAAATGTTTAGGTAAACCAGTGAATGCGCAAGTGTCTGTCTACAATGGGGGCCAGTTGAGAGATTCTTTTTTCAGCCGAGCAGTTAGGATTTACAGGAATTGAGCAGAAGATAATCCTCCTCCAAATATGATGCATCAAGGGGAGATTTGGATAGAACTGAAAGGAACAGGGTATACAGTTATTTGATGACGGTGGATTTGGGTGGAGCTTTAAGGGCTGTGCAGGTTCGAGGGAGGCAGTTGGTTTGTTGATAATGATTCATTTTTTAGGGAGTATATGGATACAGAAATTCTCTAATAGAAGAGGGGTTTTCCTGGGTGGCTGGATTGAAAAGATCAAATATAATGTTTCCAGCAGGAAATAGAGGTAGTGGATGACCGGCTATAGCACCTTCGCTCAATCAGGTACTGTATGGGGATAATCAGATCAACAAGGTTCACAATGACAGAGGTATCATAGATTTTGAACAAGAGTGTAGGTTATTCCGGTCATCATGGAATAAAACCAAGAAGATATTAAGCAAAAAATGTCATCGAGAGTTGGAAACAAAAGGAGAGGCGGAATGTGGGGCATAAACAATAAGCCCAGGTTATACTATACAGAGGTACTCAAGCCTGAACCACAACAATCAGGCAAGAAGGAAATTCATATCGACAGGGACCGTGCGGTAATTTGTAGAAGATTGAATTCCGACGCCACATGGAGTCAAATTCAGTGGGCTTTGAACAAAACTAACAGACAAAAGTTTGTAGGTCATCTGTATCAAGCAGATAATTCTATCATTTTCTGGAGAAACGGAGAGGAAGGGACTTCCTGGGGGTTTTGGGTATTTGGTTCTTGGAAGGACAAACTTCAGTGAAACTTTCGAGGTGGGGGGCCGACACAGATTTTCGAAAAGAGGGCGTTGACCAAGACACCTAAGACTTGGAAGTTCATAAAATTCCTACCAACCGACCAACAGACGGTATGCTTGGTCAGCTAACACTCGGAAGGTCATATCATACCTACCAAGTGGCATCTACCGATGTATAATACCCTTCCCCATATATCATCGATCACTTGCAGTCCCATGATATAGACCCATAGCATGAGATCCTATATGTAAGGCCAATAGAAGGCACCCGTCCTCGAGTGATTTTGACGCCTCCTCCGACAACATCTATAAAGGAGGCAACTTCAACCCTCCAACATCATCATTTCAATACAACAAAAACTTTACCATCTCTATATCCCAGCTTACACTCCACTGCCACCTCTCTCTCTAAAGTTGTCCTAAGCTCTCGCCTCTTTCATCTCCGACAATTCTTGGACTACTGTGGTGCACTCCATCTTTTCAAACTCCACTACTCCGGTCCATCATGAGGTTTCGCACCTACAATTATCAAGCGTTTAAGAAACTAATTTCCCTAGTTGCAGAGCCTATTTTTGGGATGGGCTTGTTGGCCTTTATGGTTTGTGTTCTCCCAATTGGTGTGTGAGGGTGATATTAATGTTGTTAGGTTCTTGCATGAGAAAATTTCGGTAAACAGGATCGAAAGAGGAATGAAAGAATTTGACACTTCAATATTCAATTTACATGGTCTAATCTCCATTATAGCTTGGTGTGTTGATCTTTTGAAATCTAACACCATGCCACAGTGAGATCAAGGATTGATGGAGATTGGCAAAGGTTGCTTGCTTATATTATTTGTATTTGCAATCTTACTCATTAAGAGTAGTAAAGAGGGAGAGAGAGGGGGGAAGGTGCCTGTCTCATGGGAGATGACTTCAAAAGGGTTCGAACAAATTTGGGATGATTTTGTGAGAGGATTTCGAAAGCCTTGACTCTTTCATGTCGCTTGTGACAAAGAAGCCTTGACTGGAGATTATGTGTGTTGTGAACGGAACAATAGTTTTTGGAATGTGAGGTTGGAAAGAAATGTACAAGATTGAGAAGTCAAACAGCTGAATCTTCTCAAAATGCTTCGGGATTAGGGGTATGGGAGATGGCTACGAGTCCTTTGAAAATTAATAAGACATTGAGGCCTTGTTTGATAAACAATGTAGATTGAATGAGATTAACAACGGAGTTGGATTAATATAAGAATTGTGAATGACGTCGAATTAGTAACGAGATTAGATTGGTTTTTTACAAGTTTGATTTGCATTGAACTAGGTGATGGACTAAATCATGACTTTTTTGATTTGCACATCCAGGACTGGATTAAATTGATCACTTTTCTATTCCTGAACGAAACCCATAAAACCTCATCCTACTTTCTTTTTTACTTTTCTTCTTTCTCTTTATTTTTCTTTCTCACGTAATCCGATTCTTTCTCTCCCGAGACTCACGCCTCCACTATGCAGAACCAACAAAAATCAAAACATCTACAGCCACCGCCCAACTGATCCGTCATTGTAGCAAAAATTCCATAAAGAAGGTGGCGATTGAACCATGGCTGAACCTGAGATGAGGGATTAAGGCTAAAATGGTGAGTATCTAATGCCTGTGGATTGGACTACTAATACCAACCCTCCATGGGTTTGGTAATCCTGCTATTTTGTGGGATTCATAGTCCACACATACTAATAATCTGATCCATATTTATGAAATAAACATAATCTTATAAAGCCCATAAATTGATAGTCCAATCCATAACTCTATAATGCCCATCAAACAAGGTCTAGAAGACTTTACATACAATTGTACTAAGATTATTAGATGCACTTATTGGAGCAAGAAAGCTCTTCAAAAAATAGCATACTTATAATGTGACTTGGATCCTTATTATATACGTATTATCTTTGAGAAGTGGCATTGCATTGTTCAATGGACCTTACCTTCCAAATATTAAATAGCTTGATATATATTGTTGGGCCCATTTCATAATAGTTTAAGCTTTTGAAACAATAGCATGGTATCAGAGCTCTGGTTCTAGGAGGTCCAAAATCCAAGTCTCATCCGTTTCCATTTTATGCTTATTGTGCACAATATTTTGTCTTCGTTGGTGCACATGTTTAGTTCAGTTTATTTGTCTCTCCACATGCAAAATTTATTCTTAATGTAAATAATAAAATTAATCGAATATCACTAATTATGTGATCTAAGTATATTTATTTCGAATAATATTTGTTTAATTGTTGCTTTTCAACTCATTATTTATTTGACATGTGTGGTTTGATTTTGTAGGTAAAGTTATCCGATTGTGTATTTAAAGTTATTCCATTGTTTAGTTTTTTCGACATATTAGGATTTCATTGTCATTGCAATATATTGACAATGATTCTGCTCCATTTGTTCTCAAAAACATCAAAGAACCACTCAAAATATTGGTTTCAAAGGAACCAAATTGGATCCATATCTCGCACGGTTGCACCCAAACCCATATCATGTCAACAGACTCAACATAGGTATTTCATTAAAACAAAAGAGACGGCAAGGTCGCACGTAAAGGGGAGTGTTGGATAACTTGATATACATTATTTGACCTATTTCCTACTAGTTTAAGCATTTGGAACAATTGGTAACTTACGATATATATGAATTACACATGGCATGGGACCAATGGATATCCATTAAAAATACATGCAATGTGAGCGAATGTGTTAAGTGGAGTGAGATTTTACACTCTCGTATGCTTGTCCATTGAAAGGTTGTGAGGGATTTGCGGGGGTTGGTTTTCGCTTTGTATAGGCTGGGGTGGTGTTTGATGGGAATTTGGCAGGGGTCTACGTTGGATGGTAAGGGAGGAAAGTGTAGGGAAACGTATACAAAAGGCGAGGCATCTCGCTCTTTTATGCTTCATGTGGCTATTACAGATAAAGAAAAATAGGCCTTTTCAAGGTGTAGCGAGAGACCAATATACAGGAACAAGAGTTCCATTGCAGGAGGGGTGCTACTTAATATAGTTGATTGTCAAGGAGTGCTATCTTAAGTAGCATGGACACGGACACTATGCACAATATAAACACGTTGACGCGTTAATTTTAAAAAAATACAAAATACAACATGTCACACCTTAAAAATTCATATTTTTACATATCTATTATACATCAAATATGTAAATAATTTATTCAATGGTAATTAAAAATTACAACATATCTCTAATAAAATAAAAAGCCTTATATTTCATCTTATAAATATTTCAAAAATATATTTAGTGTGCAAATTTATGTTTCGAAAAATGCAAAACATTGTAACTATGAAGAAATTCAACACATAGAACATGTTCAGATAGCTCAAGAAGTGTTGTTAGAGTGTCCGTCAAGTGTCAAAAACAGAATGGCAATATAAATTTAGCGTCCAATGAGTATTATGTCTGACACGGATATCAAACATAACACAATTCCTTCATAGAAGTGTCTGTGCTTCTTAAGTGCTCCCTGACCTTGACCAATTTGTAAATTTTGTGAATTCACTTTATTTGTAGAGTGCATAGGTATTTTTATAGGCCTATATGTCTATTGGGAATATTGGCCTCCATTGTCAGAAAGGCTTATGCTATCATAGCCAAACCTTTTTTACACGGTTGGCATACCATTTTGATATTTTACTTGATGTATATTGCGTTGCTTATCAAATATACATATATATATATATATATATATATATATAACAACTTTTACTAGCATCACTAGAAACTAATAAATATTTTAAATGTCCTTATCCATCATGAAATTTCATTAAAAGCCTAAAACAAACTCAGGCCCAGCCTGTAGAAACTTCATTAGAAGTTTGCTAGTAAGAATGTAAAAAGATCACATCTTTGCCTACTGATTGCTGACTAGTCATTGTTAGTCAGTAACCTTAGCCACAACTATTTCCAGGAATGATAACCACAGTCTTAAAACTTTTTCATAAAATAAGTGACACCAGGACTTAAAAATCATGCCCACATCTTTGTATTCAAGGTTGTCCTCACTAGTATACAAATTTACAATATCAACTGGGATAAATAACTCTATTTTAAAGAGCACTCCATATGTTTTATAGCGAAAGTAATGTAAATGTAACCGACATGATATTAATATTACAAAGAAGGCAAGCTGAGAGAGAAAGAGTGATGATCATTTTCCATGTCAATTCCTAATAACTTTTGTTATGTCAAAGGGCCAACAAACATAAAGCAACTGTAAATATTCTAAGAAAGGTAAATGGGAAACTATATCCATGAGTTCCAATCAGAGTTTAACTGCTAAGTAGGGGTTCTCAAATAACTTTAGAGATGCAAAATTTTAGTTGTTAATTGTTATGTTGCTCATTGAGATTTTGTTTTTCCACTGCTGATGCCATAGTGATCTTGGTATTTGGAAACTTGCTAAATACTGTCGCTACCGTTCAATTTAAAATGGCTAAATACTGTCCCTACCAAAGGATCTATACAGAGCTGTTTGTGATACAAACCTGCCAAGTTCTAGGCCACCTTTAACAGAAGTCAGTCCTTTGCCAGCATCCACTATGCTTCTTGTGTTCACTCCAGATACTGTCTGCCAATGAATCCAACCATAGAAAATTATGTACCTCTTGAGGACCCGAATAATGAGGATGAAGAGCATATGGAAGAGCAACCAACAAAAAAAAAAGCAAACTTTTACCTGTGATGCCCATAACCTTGGCGACGGGGGACGATCATACATGTGGGATAATCCGAGATGATCCATACTCTGCATTATACCATGCCTATTGAGATCACGAGAAGCACCAACAGATGTATTCAATCCAACAGAGGAGGGATTCCTTGATCTTGCATATGTACCAATCTCAGCGATCACGGAGGAACTGTTCCTAGTCCCAGTACTATTTGGCATTTTACTGGGAAAGAGGTTATCTCGGAGTCTACAAGTCACATTATATAAAGCATCTTGTACGTTAACAAACTCGCCTGTAATCTGTTAACCCAAAGAACAAATTCTCTTTAGTATATATCTGATGACCTGCAGTAGTTATGCAATCTATTTACCCCCCCCCTATAGCAAAGGGAGCTTATTCAAGCACCTTCACAATAGTAAATAATTCAACACATCCCTTAGATGCGCCCAATAAAAAGCAAGCCAGGCTAAAGGCTAAAGCTCTTAATAAATTGTAAAAGTTAAAAGACAGAATGCAAAGTTATTTCCATGGCCTTTTTAATGACTGTAGGCATGTTCGTCCACCTCAGCCAGGTGGCACAGCCACTTCTTCTCCACATTGGCATCTCAGTGAATACAGCACCACTTATTAGTTATAGAGCACATGTGCGGGCATGGGGCACGGATACTGTACGATACGGGTACGTCGGTATGATTAAAT
The DNA here is from genome assembly GCA_034768845.1 of Heliamphora exappendiculata. NCBI lineage: Eukaryota > Viridiplantae > Streptophyta > Magnoliopsida > Ericales > Sarraceniaceae > Heliamphora > Heliamphora exappendiculata. The sequence goes on along the minus strand of JAOTRH010453698.1, from coordinate 3,016 downwards.
ATAAAAAATAAGGTTCAGCTACAACTGTGGTATAAACAGTAATTTTGAGTATTTTTTAAATACTGCATAATATATATTCCAAATATAAAACTAATTTTAGAATGAAGAAAAAAAATGGATGATAAAACACAAAATATTAGCATTGCCATTCCAACGTTGCGTATTCAACGATTGCTAGTTTGGACGGCAAACGGTGATGCTTGTTGGGACGAAAGACGATTGCTATGGCATTTGGTGCTTTCAGTAGTTGCATTCTATAAGAAAAATATCTACCAATTTGTTTTCTTATTTAGTAGCAAGCCGATGGTTCATTAGTTTAGTCCTTTATTAATTATTGGGGTTTCTAGGGATTTTGGTCTCTATATATATCTTGTATTCTGTCATTAGTTGTTGAGTTTTTTCATTAATTACAATAATATATTTCTCTTTCACTTTTGCTATCATGATATTAGAGCAGGGTTGAAACCCTAACCATCGCCAGAAAAGTACATTCACTAGAAAAGTTTTGAACCCTAGTCGAAAATCCAGTCGTACATCTCCTTGTCGAACCTCTGTCGCAAATCTCTATAGAAAAACCTATTGTCAATCATCAACAAGCATCGTTAGCCACCCTCTGACCTTCAGCAACCTTCCTCGACCACGTCACAAACCCTAGCTGCAAGCCCTAGTTGAAACCCTTTGTCAAAAACCTCTTGTCGACCATCAACAAGCATTGTCGACCACTGTTGACCATCGCCGATTACCCTTCAACCATAGTTGACCTTCTCCGTACTATTGTTGACCAAATTTGATTTCAAACCAACCTGTAGCGACCCAACCCGACCTTCTACTCCTTTGACCTTCACCAGACCTCATATTTGCACCGACGAATACGTTAGCCTCTCGATGGACTCAGGCAGCCTGCACCGGAGCTTCATGGGGCCTGATTGACCTTAGCATATTTTGGTTGAGGACTTATGTTCGGTTCTGCCAGCTTCTTTGAGTTGTACTTTGAGGGTTTTGCCTCAGCACCCTTCAGTTGTACCTTGGTCCTTGGGATTATTTTATGGTTCTCAACATGTCTAAGGAGAAATTACAAGCCATCAACATTCGCCTGATAATTACTCTTATTGGTCTAATGTCATGAAAAAACTTACTCTTAGTAAAGGGAGATGGAGCTATGTAACCGGTTCCACAGTTTGACCTACAAATATTAAAGTTGAAGGTAATGAGCATAATTGTCAAATCGAGAATCGAATCGTAAATCGAAATTACCTTTCCTTGAATCAATAATCGAATTGAATTGTGAATCGTTACGATTCGATTATAATTACTAAAATACATTAAAAAAATATATCTAAATATTTAAATATTAAAGATGTATTATAAATACGAAAAGATTAATAATAAATCAATAAAAAACTTGTTTTGAATGATGAGCACATAGTATAATAGGTAAGACACTTGCATCTAGGGCAAGAGATGTAGGTCTAAGCTTTAACGTGATCAATGATCCTATATTATATTATTAATTTTGTTAGAATTTATGACACTTCGTAAATAGATTTTTGGATTTGGGAGCGTCTAACCCGATCAATTGGTAAGAGGTGAAGAGATCTCTAAATTATATGAATCAAACTTGAATGACTTCAAAAAGTGATGTGAAATATATCTCTAATCCTCTCCCACATGTGCTGCTCAGTTGCATGCGAAGATAATGAAAAATTAACGAAATGAATGAAATAGATCTTGGAAAAACTTGACTCGCGAACTTTGATACCAATTATACCATGTTAAAATTTATAGTCATCCAATCAAAACTAATAAAGAATTGGTAGAGAGGCCTCTAGAATATATAAATATATAAATAAGGTTGGGTGGCTTAGAAAAGTAATAATGGACAAGTCTTTAGAATGTAAAATTATGAATTAAAAGAAACAAGAATCGGAGACTTGCTTGGTGTCGAATCGATTCCTTAGTGTATCAAACTTAACCGAATCGTATCGTATTATATGTATAGTGAATTGTACTATTCTTACTTTCGTCGATTCACTCCACCGATACGGATCAATTGCTAGATGTATCGAACCGAATCGTACGATACGTATCGTGAATCGTACGATTCTGACAACAGAGATTATGCGAAGTCTGCTGTGATATGGGATATGGAAAATACCCAAGTACTGACTTGGTTCCACAACTCTATGGAGCCGGGTATTGGAATGAATATTTCTAAATATAACATAGCAAATAAGGTATGGAACTATTTACGAAGTATGTATATTAAATCAAAATTTGCTAAGCAACATGAATTGGAGATGCCAATTATAAGTGCTAAACAGAAAGACAAAACAATCTAGGAGTTCTATAACGAGATGACAAATTATTTAAATCAGTTGGCACTTATGGAACCGGTTAATTGGCAAATGCTGGACAGTTATTTGCACTACAAGGAGAAACAACGACTAATACAGTTTCTTATGGCACTTTGTGATCAATTCAAATCACTTCATGGCACTATTCTACACAGTTCACCCTTACCATTTGTCGATGGTGCAGTCTGTGAACTTATTGCTAAAAGAACCCGACTCAAAGTTACTTAGATAACTATTCCTTCTCAGTATGATTGCCACTTCATCTCCATCCGTATATGCTACCCATTCTCGATCTCCGCTATTGCTAACTCATTTCCTCATCTTATTCAAATCACAAGCAGGGTTCTAAATAACGGCCGTTACGTAACGGATCGGCCATTACGTAACGGAATTTGGAAATGCCGATCCCGTTACGCTATTGAAAAACAGTTGCACAGAGAATCCCCAGCGTAACGGCCGTTACGACTGTTCCGTAACGGGTAGCGATCGTGTATTGGTCTGTAACGGACGATACAAGATCCCGACACACTGACAAGGCGACAAGTGAGAACTCACCTTTTTCTTTTTCATTTGGCGTCTTCGAAACTTTCTGCTTTCACGAACTGCTTTCCCGAGCGTCTTTCCTCTTCCGAACTTCTCTTTCATCTTGCTCTTCGAATCGT